>PVHY01006378.1:0-75055 GCA_004024945.1 Uropsilus gracilis | reverse complement strand
TATATATATATATATATATATATATATATATATATATATATATATATATATAGCTGGGCATGGTAACATACGCCTGTAATCCCAGCTACCTAGCAAGCTGAGGCTGGATTGCTTGAGTCTGTGGTACCCCAGACAACGTGAACCTGTGTTTTTGCCCCAGTTCCACGGGCAAAAATAGTGAGACCTAGTCTCAAAGGAAAGAAAAGTAAGATTTATGGTGGCAGGAAGTTGTTTTTATTTCCTATAACAATTTCAACACCCAGAAAAATGTCTAGAGGTAATTGAAACTACTAAGGATTGGGAAGATAATCTTCATACATATGGTTAGAGGTGGTGATCACATAGTAACACTTATTTTTCTTATCTATTTTTTTGTTTTCTAACATTTGGTGATTGGTACTTATTAAAGATGTGTCCTAATGTAAAAATTATTGAAGCAAAACCTAGGTCTTGTTCTCTTAATTAACTCCTTGAGGAAAAGTGTCTATGTTTGAATATCCTTAGACCATGATTATTGCTAAATTTTGCACATTTTATAAAGTGGTAGTTGTATTTAGCTAGCTGATGTCTTTTGTTTTGGAGGACTGGGGTGTAGATACTTGTGAATGTAAAATTTAACACCTGAAGTAGTAATTATGTGTACTTAGAAATTATAGGGTAGGAATTGGAAATTGTAATGGAAAAGGCAGGTTATAGAAAATAATATGCAATATATAGATTTATGTGTTGAGTACTGTGGGGACACATAGCAAAGATTGTTTTTGATACCTTAAAACAAGTTGCTAACTTTCTTAATTCTCTCCCGCCTCCCTTCCACCTCCAATTCATGAGAAACAATAAGGCAAAGTCATGCAACAAAATGATGGTTCCAGCACACCACAATATTAACCTGAAATTCAGTGCTATCTCATAAATTTAGATCGTCTGGGAAAAGTATAATCTAGCAATATGACCTCACATAGAGCAACAATGTCTACATAGCAAACTGAATTATTTAGAATTCTTCTGTCCACATAAATATTTTACTGTATTAAACATAGGGGCTTGGGATAACTAAAAAAAAAAAAAAAAACCCAGGATTTCAGATGAACAAGAACTAGCTAAACATGCTAAGTGTATATCGAAATGTTAAAAGAGGATGAATGCTACATAATTTTATGGAAATTATCTTTCAGCATTTATCACTTGACACACAGTAGGTATCTGAATACTTGTTGAATGAACAGAAAGAATGTTCTTTGTGAGGCTAAAAGAGGAGAATCTCAGCAAAAGCACAAAGTGGTCAGTGTTTGTTAAAGTGTTGAACTACAGAAAGTGAAACATTTGAGTGTTGAGTTATTAAATCATGTCCATGATATCAGGTCCAGATCCCATTAAGCCCCAGGCTACAGGGTGAACAGTTAATTTCATAGCTGTACTAAATAGTTATATCACATATCAGTCAAGGTGATATATGCCTCTAAATCCCTTGGAAAGCACCCAAGGGCAGAGGCCAGTAATCATTATAAGCTTGACTTAGAAAACTACTAATATAGTGGGTCATAGAACTTTTTTTCAATGTCAGGAAAATAATGTAATAACGGAATTGTGTCTTTCCCCTTTTCCTTTGAAAATGCTTTTAGTATTAGGATCTGTTCAATCAAAGGATTTAGGAATTCTAACAATGAATTTTTCTGTGTTTTTCATTCAGTATTTGTTATAGTAGATACCTGCTGAGTTATATTATCAGATTAAACTCGGAATCAAAGAAGATTGAGGGAGGAGTTTATTGGGCTTTGTAAAAATCTTTATATTTGGAAAACTGACAATTATTAAAGTTTTATTTGAGAGTAGTAAATAGAAAGACTTTTCCTTATAAGAATTGCATGTGGATAAATAAGAATGGAAGAATGCTTAATAGATAAGCTTTTAGAATTTTACAAGGAGCTTTCAGTTATAATATGCAGTTAAGCTACTGGAAAAGCTATTGAAAATAAAGCATAGTTCCACATTGTTAAAAAAAAAAAAAAAGACATGGAAGCAATATTCACAATTAACATCAGGTTAGTTCATCATCTCTTGATTTACAATTATTTAACAATGTAGCATGGCACACATTTTTCAGAATCCATTTGCTAATCTTTATCAGGTCAAAATGATTTGGAGCACTATTAGAACTGCACCTGGGTGTTCTGACCTGAAATAGAAATGTATGTTCCAGCGCTATCACGTTTGCATTACTTCTGGCTACTACATCATGTTTCTAGGACTGTTTTTCATCATGACTGTGTCTTATCGCTTTCTTTCTTTTATTTCTGGGAACGAAGTAATTCCATTTAAAGTTAAAAGGATATGTGTTATTTGTGAGGCTAAATATATCTCTTTTATATATCTCATATAATATCTCATTTATGTGAGACAAATGAAACTTTGATTACTGAGGTTGAGGAATAAAGAAAATTGAGATAAATGTAGTTTTTTTAGTCCTTAAATTTTGTGTTCTTTTCTACCCAAAAGTATCCTGATGAACTGTTTTTCTTTTTCTTTTCTTTTTTCTTTTTTTTTGAGACTAGGTCTCGCTATTTTTGCCCGAGAAACCGCAGACTCACGTTGCCTGTGGTACCACGGACTCAAGCTATCCCCAGCCTCAGCTTCCCAGCTAGTTAGGATTACAGGCACATGCCACCACATCCAGATTTTTTTGGGGGGGGACTAGGTCTCGCTGTGTTGCCCCAGGTGAGACTCAAACTGGAATCCCCAGGCCCAGCTGAGACTCCATAAGCTGTTGTTTACAGGCACATGCCACCATGCCTGGCTTAAACTATTTTTCTATAACTTTGGCTTCCCCTTCTACTAAATACAATCAGTAAATGGATGTAGGTAAATTGGGTTTCACCTCCTTATCAGGAAAGATGTCAGTCAAGTAGTGATTTAGCATTTACCTAGGATTCTCAGATTTTTACAGAATGTGTTAAAAAAATTCAGCATTTCTCTCACACAGTTTCCCTTGGAGCCATCTGATAAAATGCAGCTTTTTTAGCTGGAAACTGATACTGATTGACTAAAATCTCTTTCAAATTCTATATCCAAACTTGACTGACTCCTTCTAGCCTAAGGTGTCTACCTTATGTGATGCTAAATAGTAAAAAGTAAAGTAGTAATGACTTAAAAACCAATTCCCATGTGTCTGCTTAGATTTTTTTTATTTTTTTATTTTTTGAGACTAGGTCTTGCTATGTTGCCCGGGGAACCGCAGACTCATGTTGCCCGGGATACCACGGACTCCAGTGATCTCCAGCTTCAGTCTCCCAGGTAGCTGGGATTACAGGCGTGCACCACCACACCCAGCTATTTTTTGAGACTAGGTCTTGCTATGTTGCCCCGGGCAGGTCTCGAACTCACAGACTCAAGCAGTTCCTAGTCTCGGTCTCCCTTCCTAGGCTGGGATTAAAGGTGTGTGCCACCACATCTGACCCTTCTTAGATATTTTAAATGGCACTCATGTGCACTCTTTTAAGAAGCAGAAAGAACAAAATAGTCACATTATATCAATTCCTCCTCATAGCTACTATACACATGTAACCTGCTTTAATAAAACAGTATATGGAAATTCGAATTTAACCTGAACTTTTCAAAAGAATAATTCCCTTGAGAGTTTGTTAAGAACTAATAATTTTTTAAATTTTCTGTACTGATCACCTAACCATATCAATGACTCTTTCTGGAAAGGAAAATACTTTTTTTAAAAAAAGTAAGATCAAATATGGTTCAATAAGGAGAGTAAATAGGGTATGTGTCTACTATGAACAATGATGATCTAAGATACATCTGCAATGGAATACTAAACAAACTGTTAACATTGATAAATTTCTAAGTTAAAATGTTGGGTGAAATTTTTTATTTAAATTGTTATTCTGATAGAAAAGTGTAAATGGTGTCATACTCTTCTGTAGGTGAAATGTATTTAAAAAACAGTTGGAGGGATGCTCATCAACTTCATGACTGTGTTTCCCTCAGGATGAGAGAAATTGTGTTGAGAAGAGGGTCAAAGGAGACTTCCATGGGTTTTTTACATTTAAAAAATCTAATAAAAATTACCATAAAAATCACTAAGCACTTTAATGTACAATGGAAGAAATGACCTTAGAATTACACAAACAATGGGTGTGTTTGGATTAAACTGCTAAATTCATTTTTCTATGTTATTTAGCATTGTCCCATGTAACTTTTTTCTCTCTGTGACATCCAATCCCTAGCCACTAGACACATGTGGTACTGAATACTGGAGATGTGCCTATGTGACTGAGAAACATTATTAAAATTTTATGTAATTTTAATTGCCCTAAGTCATAAATTCATTTAAATTTTAAGGTGACTAGTGGCTACCACATTAAATGGCACAGACTTGATAACAATATTCTAAAGTTATCATTTGAATTCAGTTTATGAAGATCCTATCTTTTTGTTCTTCCATTATTAATGAGAAGGTGAATACTTGAAGAAAACAGTAATTTCTTGATAATACACTTTTGCATGCAAAGGACAACTGAAAATTATTAGGGTATTGGCGAAGCATGGGAAAGAGACCTTCCTGTGTTTGTATTAATAGAGTTGAATGAGTAGAAAGGTCACTAAGGTTTCACTGGGTGTCTGTAGAAAAGAATCAAAAGCCCTCCAAGTACTCACAGGGAGTGCTTTGGATTTTATAACAGATTTGATAACTGAAGACTTAATTTCCCTAGTGACTCAAGTGATATAGGAGGTTTTATCTTTTTCAGAAACTTAAGAGAAACTTGACTGGTTCAATAGGCTTACTGACTCCAGTTAGATAAGTATTTGCTATGTTTATTAAGTTGTTTATGTGGTGCAATAATACAAGTGATTTAGTAAAGATAAGACTTAAGATAAATGCCAACACACTTTCCATTCTGCAGCTGCTCCATTTCAAGCAGTTAAAATAAATTAAAAGATAAAATACTGCTCACAAAAACTTGATCATTGTTCAAGGGAAATGTTTAAAATTGAAAGAAATTTTCTACCTTCAGTTCACAAAGACATATGCATAAGTATAAGAAATGAACCTCTCTGTAATCTAGAGATTTTTTTACCCCAAAGGAAAGGAACAGGAAACTATGTTTTATAGGTGTTTACCATATGAGACATAAAAGTACTTAATGTTGTGGACAAGTAGTAATGTCTGTGTTATTTTTAGCACAAATGATGAGTAACTTTGAATTAGATAAAATAAATGCTGTTATTCTGTTGTTTTTCTTTATGTATGTTAAGGCATAGCTAGTGAAAGTTTACTAGGCTATGAAATGTAGGGGCTGTCATTAGAATTTAAAGAACATAAAGAATATCTGAATTTTACTCAATGTTTTACTTTGTTTTGAGAATAAATATGCTATTATGCATTATAGTTTTTTCTGGGACATAATCTGATATTTGAAACAATAGTTTTCCTTATTATTTTATCCCTTTATGGGTTAACCTTTGACTAACACACACAAAAAAACTATAATGAAAATATAGTAGCAGTATCATATAGTCAATAAATATAGTCTCATGTTAGTATCTCCACATTTTTAGGCTTTTTTATATATTCACATGTGTATATAAACACCTATATATTCACAAAGTACATATTTTGTCATTTGATGATCCCAGGAAACAAAATTATAAATTATGTTAATCTAAAATCTGGGATAACCATTCTTAGTTTTCTCCCTTCTTTGAAAATGCTAACTTCCAAAAATAAACTTTAGTGTATGAAGGTATGTGTATGATGTATATGGGTCAACCTTAGTACAATAAAGTACCTTTGAAAAAAAAATTAAACAATAGTTAAAAGGATGCATCTTTATAATGCACCTACAGCATATCTTTATCATTTCAGTATACCTTTATCTGTTTTTTTCTGAGACATATACCACAGTCTTTGTCATGTAGTACTTATCCAAAAAAATATTTAAATTACTAATCAGTTTAGAAATGGTGGTCCAGTAGGCTCATGTGAGCTTCTGCTCAGTTCTAAGCCATTGAACTTTCTCAGGAAATACCAAGGTTGCTGTCACACAGCAGGAATCATGAAGATAATGATGGCAAGTTCTTGGTTTGACAAGGAAGACATTAAATTCTAGAATAGTTTTCTTGAATACTTTAGGGAATATTTGATATTCAAAATATTGTACAAAGGATTTTTCAAATGTTTATCATAAGGGAAGCATTGGACATTTGCCAGTTCAAAATCATGGGTTGAGACTGTGAGCTGAGAAGATGACCTTTGTAGTGTGGTGTGGTGTCGTTTAACAGCCACACAGTCCTATAATCTCTACTCCAGGTGCCTTTGCAATATGATTTTGCTTATTCTATGCAGAAATGTATGTGTTTATTCTATGCAGAAATGTGTTTCTCTTCAACACCTTGAGTCTGGGCTAATCTTGTGTTTTACTTGACTACTATAATGTGGTAGAAGTGACATATGTGAATTCTAATGGCTAGAATTTTAAGAGGTTTTGCTACTTCTTCCTTTGCATTCCTGTCACGATACTCTGAGACCTCCATGTGAAGAAACATTTGTTTATTAGAAGTTCAGAAGTCATGTGGTGAACTGAGGTTTACCAGTGGACAGCTAGTAACAATCCAGTGCTGAGTGAGGTCACCTTCGACTTCTAATCATCCAGCTGGTGCAACCACATGAGTGAGTATAGGCAAAATTGGCTTTGGAATTGTTTTGTGGTAGTTCGTTCTGCACAAAGGGTAGCTGAGAAAAAAATTTTAAAAATAGCAGCTCAAATGAGATTGTTGAGAAAGGGTGTAGAAAGATAGGAACAGTGATGCATTATTAGCTCTCAGATCCTTTCAGGTTTTGCACGTAGCTCTTATAAGAGTATATGTTCTCTTATACAAAGTGACATGTATAACTTAGTAGTGAGTCACAGACATTTTGATTAGTACAGTGTTTAAATAAAAAGCTAATTACAAGACAAATGTCCGAAGTTATTAGTGCTGCATCCATTTTGTTTATGAAAATGTGTTTTGTGTAACATATGATCAGCAGGAGACATTAAAATTGTTTTCTGATGGAATTGTGAGATTTACATCACTTAATGAATGATAATACTAGTGGTTGGGATTTCCAGAGATTCTAGACACAAAAATAAACTCTCAGTTTCCCATCTTATACATATATTGTTCACTGTGTATACACATTAAGGGGAGATAAATGTGCTTGAAATACATTAATTCCCACTCATACTTTGGAACAATTTTGTGTGATTTAGATTGCTCTGTGCCTCTAAATATAAATTTTAGATGTTTTTTCAAGTGAAAAAAATTTAGAAAATATTTTTTAAAAGTAGATGAAAGATGAGGAAGTAGTAGCAAAAATCACTCCTTAGCGCACCTTGCTATGAGATTGTAACTAAAGAAAGGTTAAAAATTGACTGGTGAACCTTAAGTAATTTAAAAATATGCTCTTATTAATCAATATTTCTCCAAATATCATAACATTGCAAAATTTGAACAGCAAGAGTAAGTGACTTTCCACCAAGTTGTAGGCAACTAAAAATGCTTCTTGGTAAAATATTTTCCAATCTCAGCTCAGAGAAATAATAATCTTATAAAAATGTAGTGTTTTGAAGTTGGAAGAAGGAGCAGAAGATTGCAAAACTAGGTGCAAGAAGTCTACCGGCTGTTAGAAAGTTCAAAAAGTCAATAAATGAAGCTAAATACTAGTTTTCTAAAATCATTTTTCTGGCAAGATAAATAGGGTCTCTTTCACCTTAAATTCTCATTTGACAGTATCCCAGCACATGTCTTGGCTATTAATACACTTGGGTAACCTCAGGGAGACTTTCAAAAAGTGGTTCTTAAGACACTGATATTCTTGTCTCCAGACTCATGAGTCATTTGGACACAAGCATTGAATTTAAGAGGTGCTCATTTCCTCACTGTGGAACTGGTAGAAGAAACATAATTATTATATTGAAGATTCAATAAACATTCTTTTATTATCAAAGTAGATTTTCACACTATTTTAAAGTCTTTTGTGAGTAGGCCCTGGCCATCACTGCATAGCCCTCCCCAAATAATGCTGTAAGATAAAATATAGAACAGCTACAGGTGCTCTGTCTTAGGAAAAATAAGAAATTCTATTCACTAGGAAATAAACTCTATTGATTTTTTTTCATAAGATTTCTGTGGTACTGGGACTATTTTAGTGGAAATTTGTTGCGAGGAGAACTCTGGACCCATTGTTTTAAACTTGGGTGTGGGGTGTTTGTATTTTTTAAGAATCATTGAAATGTTTTTCAATATCGGCTTAGTTATAAGTCAACTGAGGCAAGGAATACATATTTTAAATATCTGAATCCAATAGTTTCTCTTTAAAAAAGAATATGTTGTATGACTATGTATATGTAGGTGTTCACTGTTTATGCACACAAACTTGCATTGTGAAGTTTAAAGAATGACATTATTGGTATGAACTTTTACATGATGCTAGAATTTGATAAATTTACCTTTGTACTAGTTGCAACTAACTGGCTGCCAAAAAAAAAAGCAGAGTCTCACCCCTCAAGGATAGTATAGTATAGTAAATTTATATTGTGATTTTTTTTGTCTTTAACCTTAAATTATCAGTAACTTAATAATTTGTCCTCTTATTTGAGAGTCCATTCAGTTTTGAACAGTCACTGACTGTTCCATATTGACCTTTTATTGTGGAATGTGGAAGCAGGTGGAGAGATGGAGCTTCAGATAAGAGGAACACCTCCTATCTCTCTAGCCCTCTCTATCACACTAGAAGATGGGTGATAGCACATCTCTCACCTGTAACCCAGCTTCCTAACCTCTTTGGAATGTCCCAAGAGACATTAGTGATGACTTGCCCCCAAAGGTAAATTCACCTGTTACCCGGCATCCCTGCATCCTGCCTGCTGCTTGTCATGTACACTTTGCTACTTCCTCATTACATCATTGTAACATTTCCTTTGCTAGGGTATATAAGTGGTTTCTCAGTTTCATTAAAGTTGGACCTGGACATGCTTCCCAGGATCCCTGTTCTGTGGGCTAGCCTCACATATCACTATCTATCTCGTCTGTCTCAATTTCTTCTTCATTCCACACATGACTCCTAACATTTTATGACTTCCTGTATCACAAAAAAATGAGTTAGTGTACAAACCAGTATTGAATGAACAAAGGGAATAGAATATTTCACTAGACTAATATGTGATTTCCACATATTATAGATTTTTATCAATGCTAGACTATGTAAGAGGAAAGTTTTTTTTAAAAAAAGTTAAAACAAAGAAGAAAAATTATATTAGGTAATATTGCCATTAAGAAAAACATTTTGGCATAGAACTGTGGCCTTTTGTGTGTGTGTGTGTGTGTGTGTGTGTGTGTTTAATTTCCTATTGTAATGACTCCTGTTTTGTTTTTTTTTTTTTTTGGTTTTTGGTTTTGTTTTTTTTTTTTTTTTTTGAGATTAGGTCTCGCTGTTTCATTGTAATGACTCAAGCAATCCCCAGCCTCAGCTTCCCGGGTAGTTGGAATTACAGGTGCGCACCACCACACCCAGCTATGTTTTTGGAACTAGGTCTCGCCATGGACCCCAGGCAGAACTCGAACCGCGATCCCTAGCCTCGGCCGCTTCATAGGCTGACGCTTACAGGCACGAGCCACAGTGCCCGGCCTATGACTCCTGTTTTGTATCCATGGATTTTTATAGTAGATGGTTAAGTGACCCAAGAAACAGCCTATCATAGTATAATAGTTTTATTTAAACTGTAATATGCATAATGTGCAGGCAATATTCAATTTAATGAAATATACTTTATGGGTAAAAGAGTCTTTGGAATATCCTAAGAATCCTTAGTCAAATTTATGATAGTCAGTTCATAGGCAGACACAATATTATCCATTAGCAATCTTGACTAGAGGAGTCAGTTGTGTTATGTATTTTTAGATTTCAGCATCTCTTGTGGTCAATCATCTTTCAATATTCAGTACTCAAATACAGTTTCAAAATGAAGAAGCCAGAATCACTGCGTAAGACAGATGTTTGGCCAATTGTTTTATGATGCTTATTATTCGGAAAGTTTATGTCTCTGTTGCTAGCAGTCATATTGCTAGCAATGCTATCATCAAATTAAATCTACAGAAATCAGCTTATTTGTTTGAAATATTATGAGGCACTTATTGCATATAGAAAATAAGGAAAAGGAAAAGATTTCAGTTCATTTTATTGATCTCCTTATGGATTTTCTAGGATCTATTATATTTGGTGAGGAAAAATGATACATTTTATTCAATAGGAAGATGAGCCAGGCTCACATGGTATTTAGATCAACTTAATTTTTTAACAAGCAGAGAAAAGAAGGAAATGCAATAGAGATCTCTATATAGAACAGCTGTCAGTTTATTAAGAACTATATCACCCAAAACAAGTTTATCTTATAATCAATTCCATTTTGTGCAGTTAGAGCTTACTTCCTTGTTGAGTGCTTTGTGATAAGGTGATTGAGTACCTTTATCTCCATATTTATAGTCTTCTTATAATTAAAAACACATACAACCTCATTTATATGAGGTAATTCTGCTTAAGTTTATGCCTTTTGTAATTGATAAACTATTTTGTATAATTGTGGATCTCATATTTTTAAATATCTACTGTGCTTCTCAATATGTTAAGTCCTTTTTTACACCTGAAGATTCTTTCTTCAAAGTTAATTCTAAAAAGGTTATTTAAGTTAGACTAAATTTTTGGAGAAACCTTCAGTACTTTCATAATGCAAGGAATTTTCAATAATTTAAATGCATGGCTGAATTGAATGGAATATAGGAAAATCCTTGGAGTTCAAGAACAAGAGAGCAAATGAGAATGCTGGGAGTTAAGCAAGCATTGAAACTTTAGAACTTGAGTACATATGGAGCTGGAAGCAGATTTGAGACCAGAACAGTGTGGGAGTTTGAAGTTAGACCGAGAAGTGATACCAAAATAGATGTGCATAGAATAACCTGGAACCGTTTCATCTAGAGAAAAAAGAACATGCAGATTCTTGCCTTTGTTGACCTTGATTCCATATAGAATTAGAAAAGAAAGTCTTGGCAAAACCGTTTATCCTGAGATAAAAAAGGAATAAAAATTGAGGTATGCTCCCCAGATTCAGACTATATTGCAAAGCTACAGTAATCAAAAGCTGCATGTTATTGGGATAAAAACAGGCACACAGCTCAATGGACTAGAATTAAGAATCCTGAAATACACACACATAGGTCCTTAATTAATGACAAAAGAGCCAATAGAGAAAGAAGTCTCTTTGATAAATGGTGCCATGAAAACTGAACAACCACATGCAAAAGAATGAAGCTGACCACTAACATATTATACACAAAAATCAATTCAAAGTGGACTAAAGACTTGAATATATGACATGAAATCATTAAACAAAAGAGGAAAAAACAAATAATAAGATCTTTGATATCAGTTGTAGTGAAGATTTTTTGGATTTGTTTCCAACAGCAAAACAAACATACAAACAAAAAGAATACAAAGGGGACTACATTATTTTTGGGCAGTTTAGCTTATTGCCAGTCTTTGGTTATTGCAAATAGAGCAGCAATGAACATGAGTTACTGGGGAAGGGAGGCATGCCTATAGGTCTTCAAGTTAGCATTTTTGTATTCTTTGGGTAAAATATCCAGAGGTGGGGTAAATGAATTTCTATTTTTAATTTTCTGAGGACTTTCACTATTGCTTTCCATAATGACTGCACCAGTTTAATATTCCCACCAATAATGTAAAACAACTTTTGTTCCGCCTTCCTTCTTGGCTATTCTCACAGGTATAAAGTGATATCTCATTTTGTTTTAATTTGCATTTCCCTAAGAGATGATGAATATCTTTTTATATGCCTGTCGGTCATTTCTATGTCTTCTGTAAGGTTTATTTTAGATGGATTTCTCTCCCCTCTTCCCCTTATTTGAATATCCATCATCACCGTTGCTGCCCAGATTTACTTTAAAAATCTGTAGACTTTAAAATAGCTTTCAAATCTCCTTGGAGACAGTTTTTAAAAATGATTTTACCTTTACTTATTAGGTTCCTATACCTGGACTACATTTTTTTCTTTGAATGAGGTTAGATTCTGCAGTTTTTGTTGTTGTTGTGTTTTTTGTTTTTTTTTTTTACTATGCTGTTCAAACAGGATACTTTCCTCCCTCTGACTAATGGGGAGGAGAGAAGAATTATGTTGCAGCCTTCCCTACTCTACTCCTATTGATTTGTGCTGGTATCATATTGACTTTTATCACAATAGCACTGAATTGCTGATTCATATTCATCCCCTTGTAGTCATCCCCTTGCTCTCTTGCTGTATTACTTTCCCCTATCAGATATCTGTTGTACCTAAACATTTTTCCAGGGTGTATTACTTTGTTCTTGCCTGTTAAATATCTTTCAAACGTCCCTAATAAATGAGTGTTAATTTCCTCTTATAGAAAAATATGGATATGTTTTATAAAGCACCATTATTTCTTTGGGTTGTTCCATTCTGAACACTTGGTTGATTATGATAGATTTTTTTCAAAACCTTATGTCAGATTTCACATACAAGTATTTTATATCACTGTTTTTAGTAGGTTATGTATGTAGAAATTGTATAGTAGATGCTGAATAAATATCCATAATTAATGAACACAGACTTGTACAAAGAATTCTTTTCATGAGCTTGCAGGAAACAGATTTTTTTTTAAAATAAAGCATCCTTTTGCCTTGCCTTTCTTTTCTGTTTACAGATAAACATTAAGACAACAATGTAAGAAAATATATGTAATCAAGAAGGAAAAAAAAATGAAAACCTACAAGCCAGAGGGCTTCTGTTGTTCTCAGTGAATTGTTTTGGTAGCAAGCTCACAAGGTTTGTGGAAATTAACTTCACTCCAGGAACTTCGTATTGAAATAGATTGTTTAAGAATAATTCTTCTCTTTGAGAAGGGTGCAAAATTAATCTGCAGTAGTGTTCATGCTAGAGCTGTGCATGTGTTGAAATTTGTCAGGAGAAAGATAAATGGGCCCTCCTTGAAAAGTAAATCGCACCATGGCTAATCCCTTGGGAAAGCTGGAGAATTGTTATGGTAGCAAAAGCAACTTAAAAAAAAAAAGGCACCACACTGTTTACTGTGGAAGAAGAAAAATGGAGAGAAGACATGGTCACAACTGAGATGAAAGTATACATGACCTGAAAGATATGCTTATTCATATATATATATTTATTCATTATATATATTTATTCATATACATATAATACTGGGGATGTAATTATATCCATATTTGGATTCTTTTTTTTTTTTTTAGACTAGGTCTCGCTATTTTTGCCCATGGTACCACGGACTCAAGCAATCCCCAGCTTCAGCTTCCCAGGTAGTTAGGATTACAGGCATGCACCACCATGCCCAGCTATTTTTTGGGACTAGGTCTTGCTGTATTGCCCTGGCAGGATTTGAACTGGGATCCCCAGACCCTGCCGCAACTCCATAAGCTGTCGCTTACAGGCATGCGCCCCCGTGCCCAGCCCATATTTGGATTCTTTGGGGAATTATATGCTTGCTTTAAAATTGGAGTTTTCACCTAGAACTAATACTTACAATATTTGAACAGCAGTGTGTCCAGAGGAGATGTTAGAACAGGTACTAGAGCCAAGTTTTGGAGAGTCCACCTAAATGCTAGGTATATTAACCCTTTAGTCCCAGGCTCAAGGGAAGGTAGGGAGAAGTTAGAGGACCATTTAAAAGTTTCAGTTGTACCTATTTTCCATCATGTATGGAAGATACTAATATTATAGAAAACAATGTATGTTCTATCTGAATATGTACCCCCATTCTAATAGAAATTTAATCATTTTATTTTTAAAAGAATATAAATTTCCTTGAGATGGTATATGATAAAGGAAAAGGCCTCAAACATGAAATTTGAAATTTCCATGAAATTTAATTATTAAATAAACAACTAAACATCGTTTAGTTGTTCAAATTTAACTGGGAATTCTATATTTTATCTAATAACCCTAAATAGTGTACTTTTTTTTTGTTGTTGTTGTTTTTGAGGCTAGGTCTTGCTATTCTTGCCCGTGGAACCACAGGCTCTCATTGCCCGGGGTACCACAGACTCAAGCAATCCCCAGCCTCAGCTTCCTAGTGAGCTGGGATTACAGGTGTGTGCCACCATGCCCAGCTATTTTTTTGGAACTGGGTCTCACTACAGGCCCCGGGCATGACTTGAACTGCAATCCCTAGCCTGGGCCGCTTCATAGGTTGAAGCTTACAATATGAGCCACTGTGCCCGGCCTATAAATAGTGTACATTTAGGAGGAAATATATCAGTATCCAATTGAAAGTTGTTAAATGACAGGAAATAGGTATTCTAAAGGAAGCCCAGTCATTGAGAACACCTGAGTGTATTTGATGATGTAGTGCTCTGGAATTCCAATGATTTGGTAAGAAATGTTAACTGTGGAATTACAGAACTACTAGCTACAAGGGTTGCATGTAAAATGCTTTTGAAATTATACTAGGATGACATAGGTGGCATTTGCTTTTAAAAAGTTGCTTTTCCCCACTAGTAAAAGCAGATTTAATCATCAAATAGCATCTATCAAGTGCCTGTCTACATGGGACAATACACAACATGTTTTATAAAGTAAGAAAACTGATGTGGTTGATAGCCTTTTTCAACCTATAATCTGATTATCTATACTTAAATGGAATCATAAAGGAGATCACTGAAGAAATTTTGATCAAAGATCTATAACCTCCCTCATCTACTCTAAATTAGGAGAAAAGTTAGTCTGATTTATAGGAATGGGTTTTGTAAATAAGTTTAACATGCCATTTCATTGCACCCACACTTGGTATATACAACTATCTAGTAGATTTGTTACCTCACACTGCCTCACAAGGGAAAAGCCAATTTTAAACCCATCACTACTAGGTCCTTCCACTCATGTGTCACAGAAGTGCAAGACCAGGTTAACAGACAGGATTTATTACTGAGAGGATAAGGAACCAAGATGCCCCCGGCTGCCCAGCCCCCTGGATGCCTCACCCCAGTCCAGTCAACACCAGGTCCAGATTTCCACCAAGTCTTCTCTTCAGGTATGGCCAACACCAAGTCCTGGTTTCCAGCAGCTCCTTTTTCGTCAGGGATACGTTTTACCAACACTTCTTTCCAGCGAGTCACCCTGGAGTCAGGGACAAGTATTTCCTTATCCATGTTGACCTGGACTGGTGCTTGTGGGCCGGAAGTTTGCGGCTTTTCTTCTCACCACCCAGATGACCCCAACCAGGCCTGGCTGCACTGGACCGGACCAGGCCAGTCTGGTTGGGTGCCTCACAGGTTCCACTCCTTCCTCCTCCTCCTTTCAGGTCTGTGCTCGTTGATCTCCCTGCATGTACTCTAAAGCTCTCTCATCTTGAGTTTTTCCTGTGCCTGTGCTCTCATGAGTGACTTCACCCCATGCTCCACGTGCTTTGCCATCCTTACCCACAGTGGCATCTCCCTCTTTTTACAACTGCATCTTTTTACAAAGATGGGGCCATAACCCCCAATTTAGCCTTTGTCACCCTGTTACAGGTTTAGAAGTACACAATTGAGAACTATTTCTCAACTTTGGTATTGTAAGGTAAGTTATCAGTGTTCTTATAGCTTTCTTGCCTTATGACCAGCACTTGTGGTATTGAGCCCTCCACCCCCCCCATAATTGTATATACCTTCCCAGTGGGTGTGTACATGGACCTTGAGGGTGGGGATAAAAAGGCAGCATCACCCTGATGTGGAGGGAGGAGACTCAAGTGACTGTTTTCTTGTTGGTTGGTGTTTTTCCCTGTTCACTATTAAGAAGTCTGTTCAGACAGCTGCTAGAACCAATGATGAACCTACCCAGATCGGGGTGGTTCCAAAATAGCCATCATTACCATTTTACTGTTACTTCTTTAGTTGAGGAACTGTTTTACGTACTTCTCCCTCATTGCCAGTTCCATGTGCGCACCTGGTTATACCAATCAAAACTGTCTCCAGACATTGCCAAATGTTGCCTGGGGGCAAAATTTCCCTTATATGAGAATTGTTGTTATATTAGATAACTACTAGAAGGGAGAGCCTCAGTAATGTTATAAATGTGTGGAAAGGGAGGACTTCAGATTCATGCTTGTTATGCATTTAAAGAGTTTTTAATATCTTCAGTACCTAGATATTTTATTCAGTCATCACCATGGGTATTAAATCTATCAGTACTAGTCCCCAACCTAAAGGTTCTGATTCATCTGATATGAAGGAAGATTTGCACAACCTGGCAATTAGAAATGCCCTCTGAAAAAGAGGGAAAGTTTATAAATGCCCTCTAGGTTGAGAGTTACTCTGTGGAGTTTTAGTCCTCTAACCTTCATGAGAATCAGAATCATCTGTAAGGCCTGTAAACAGATCTGTGGTCTTGATTCAGTAGATCAGAGGCAGGACTTGAGAGTTTGCTTTTCTTGCAAGTTCCCATATGCTGCTGCTGTTATTGTTCCTTAGACCACACTTAGCTTCTTTAGAGACAGACTCCTTCCTGACTTTTCTTTGCCCTCTTACTTCTGTCTCTCCAGGGAAGGAAGCATGACTTGCCAGGACACAAGGAATTGGTGAGCTAGAGAGGAGGAACAGGCCCCATCCCCACCAAGCCCTTTTTAATACTTTCCCTTCTGAAATCAGGTCAAAAGGGGCAGAAACCACTAGCCAACAATCCACAGGAAAATAAAAAACCTTTTTAAAATGCGGCCAAATAAAAAGAGAGAATGGAGCCTTAACCATTTCCAGACTTCAAGTTATACTACAAAGCCATAATAATCAAACCAGCATGGTACTGGTACAACAATAATCAGACCAGTGGAACAGAATTCAATGCCCGGAAATAAAACCACACAAATATAGTCAACTAGATAGCCTCTTCAATAAATGGTGCTGGGAAAACTGGACTAAGACATGCAAAAAAAAAAAAAAATGGACCAAGACAACTTCCTCACACCATGTACAAAAACCAATTCAAAATGGATAAAAGACTTAGATGTCAGACCTGAGACCATAACATACATAGAGGAAAACTTGGGCAAAACCCTCCATGAAGTACAATTCAGAAATCCCTCTCTGGACATAACAGATGGCAAAAAAATGAAGGAAAATATAAACAGTTGGGATTACATCAGACTAAAAAACTTCTGTACAGCAAAATAGACAGCAGAAAAAAACAAAAAGCCCAACTGAATGAAAAAAAATTTTTGCCCTCCACAAAAGTGATAAGGGGTTAATAATGAAGATCTACAAGGAAGTCACACAACTCAACAAAAACAAAACAAGGAGCCCAATAAAAAAATTGGGAGAAGAACTAAAAAGACACTTCCCCAAAGAGGAAATACAGATGGCCAACAGGCACATGAAAAATTGCTCAATGTCACCAGCAATCAGGGAAATGCAAATCACAATCACAATGAGATACCACCTTACACCAGTAAGAATGACATACATCAAAAAAATAGGCAACAACAAGTGCTGGATAGGATGCGGAGAGAAAGGAACACTCTTACACTGCCAGTAGGAATGTAAACTGGTCCGATGGAAAGCAGTGTGGAGGACCCTCAAACTAATGAAAATGGAACTACCAATTGACCCAGCAGTTGCTCTTCTGGGTATCTACCCAAAGGAGACCTCAATACTTAGAGACTAGTACTTATACAAAGGGACACCTGTGCTCGGATGTTTACTGCAGCACTATTTATAATTGCAAGGACAGGGAAACAACCCAAATGTCCCAAAACAGATAACTGAATGAAAAAGATGTGGTATATATACACAATGGAATATTACTCATCAATTAAAAATGACAAATTCCATGAATTTATGATAACATGGATGTACCTAGAAGAAATCATATTAGCAGAAACAAGTCAGTAAGAAAAAGACAGAAACAAATGGTTTCAGTAATATATGGACAACCAAACGAAAGTATATGACTGGGGGGATGGGGAACCATCTGGAGCAACCAGAGAGGGGAGGTGGTGGGTGACACCTGGGTATTACAATGATGTGAAATATATATATATATAATTTATATAAATAAAAATAAATAAAATGCAGCTTCTGCTTCCCAGGTTCCCTCACCCACGGGTAGCAGTTGCCACTCAAATGCAGTTCAACAGGGTTTTATTAACAAGGAATTCAACAGGGAAAGCAAAGTTTTCAAAGTCACAAGTTGCCAGTTATCTTATTCTAGTGACCATTTTCAGCCCCAAAGATCCCAAAAACACACATGTGCAAAATGGTGCCTGTTTGCCCCTCCAAACTTCAGAGGCAGACACTTTCACAAAGTCAGTCTTTCTCCAGTGTCTTCTCTTCACTTTTTCTTCAGTGTTCTGTACTGCTCCACTTCTCCAAGGTGCTTCAAACTTTTTCCACAATTGTTGATGCACAAATCAGCTTTCCAAATTCCTGGCCATCTCCAGGTACCAGTTCACTATGCTGTCTTGCTGCGGTACCACACTCTTCATACTGTCCATGAACCGGTCACCATAGCTCCTTGCCACCTCTAGTTCATTCTTCAGGGGGTTTCCCCTGACCAGCCATGTGGGCCTGTTCTCTCAATCCACCATTCTCGTCTCCTGTCTTCTTTTCTTTTTCTTTTCTTTTTTCTGCTTTCCTTCCTCCTTCCTTTCATCTCCACCCTCTCTTCCCGCTTCCCGTTTTCTCTTGCAGTTCTCTCAGACCCCGCCCACCAGGGCATTTTGGCGCCTATTCAGTTTTCAGCTGCATCACTCACAACCTTGTGTCACGTCCACAGGCTGCATACATTCAGCTGTTCTCAGTGGTACAGTGAAGTGGTCTGCCCCTATGCCAAAACCTGGTGGTGAATCTAGCCAAATTCTAGACTTCAATCTAGAATCCAGTTGTGTTCACTTATCGAAAGCAATTTTCTTCCAAGTTTGATAATTCAGAAAGCTGGCAATTTGTTCTTTTTCTGCCAAACTTCCTATCTATTGCTTAATTGGTTCTGACTTTGTATTGGATAAGAGAAATAATTCATTATATCCCTCTCCCTATCAAGCATGCCCTCATTCACTCACTTGAACTTCTGCCTTGTTCTCTAGAAGTGAAGAGGGAAAGTAGGAACATAGGGCACACATAAAGCCCCTTCCTCATATTCTCATATTAATCTTGACAAAACATATAGCTGTTGGAAGCTTAATAAAACTACATGTTGGGAAACTTTTAGGCTTTGAAGGTTGTGGTGATGTTAAGTTTGTAAATTTTCAGATGGTAGGAAATAGAAATAAAGAAATCCCAAGAATTTCCTAGAGTGATTAATCAGTATCAAGACTGAATTTACACTCCCTAGTTCTTTCTTTATCCTTTCCTCCCCAGAGCCACTCTCTTAGTTGGGATTCTGGCTCATACTTGTGCACCTAATTCACTGCTTGGTAATCTGCTTCATATTTTATTCTTCACTGTCGTTTGCCTGGTGATATTATAATTCCAATTAATCAGGTTAAAAGTTGGTCTAGAAGAGGGTCATGGGAACGCTCTGATATTTGTTCACAGAATACTGCATTAGTCTTTAAGGGAATTGCCTGCTAAAATGCTATATATATTGGAACTCCACATAAATATTCATATATTCATTGATGATGGATTGCATGAATAGAATAATGGACAAAGGTGGTTAGGAGAGCTAGTCTATTAGAAAAATTTAAAATATAACCCTACTGTCCTACAAGCAGAACTAGGAAAGTGCTGTGCCAAGGGTATTTCTCATCCTCAGACTTGTCATTCAATGCAAATTCTAGAAGACCCAAGGGGAATGCTAACCCTGCTTTTCAATAAGAGACACTAATTCAATATACATTCTCTTCAGAGGTCCCTACTCAGTATAAGTTCTCATAAAGAGATCCCTAAATGTGAAGTCTCAGACACAAAGATATTGAAAAAAATAGTAGAATGTATAAGAAAGCATTTTGTGATTGGAACTCAGCTCCAAGGAAATGAACTCTCTGTGCATTTTTTAAAATGAAGTAATATTGCATTATGATAATAATGACATGCTAAAAAGTTTCAGGTCTAAATCATAATCTAAATTTAGTTCAGTAAAAATCCACTTTTATCCTTTCCCACGTTGTTGTCCACTTTGCTCCCATTTACCAACTCACCTCCCCCCCCTTCCTAATTGGTAGCCACTAGTTGGTCTTACGGCCTAAAGTTTATTTTTATTTAGTTTATCTGTTTGTTTTCTTCATATATCACATGAGTGAAATCACATTTTTCTGTTGTTTGAGCAATAAAAAATATTTGCAAATATGGAATAATCATGGTGAGCAATAATACAAGTAATAATTTTTCCAAGTCTTGGATTTTTTATTATATATTTCCTTTTTTTTTTTTTTTTTTTTTTTTTTTTTTTTTTTTTTTTTTTTTTTTTTTTTTTTTTTTTTTTTTTTTTTTTTTTTTTTTTTTTTTGCTTATATCAAATCCCACCTAAATATAATCTCTGGAATTTCCGCTGAATTCCAAGTGGTGAAATAAACCCATCTTGATATCCGAAGGAAACTCTGAGTGATTTAGCCTAAATACTACCTCATACCTCACAGTAAGATCTTTTACCTTGGTTTCATGAAAAAAATGTGTTTGGCTTGTTCTCTAAGTTCTGCCTGAATTGGGTCATACATTCATTTTTGTTATCTGGTTGCAGTTCTTAATTACTCTCATTGTTAGATCTCTTTCTTTTGGCTAGCCTGTAGTGTTTAACCCCATTTTTTTCTCCCCTGTTGTGCTTAACTGTTAAACAACTTTCTATGCATGCCTTTATCTTCTATATCTGTCTGGAAAATTCACCTGCTGTTTGTTTCCTGGGCTATATAAACTGTTAATTTTCATAAATGACTATTAGTCTGAGTTCTCCAGTGAAATGGAATATATTTATGAATACACACATATAATATTGTATACAGCCAGAGTATATGTACGCACATATGTGTGAATATATATTTACACACACATAACTACACACACATGTGTATTTGGTGTATTTGCTTTGTCTGATATATGTATCAATCAACAAGTTGGAGACCCAGAGAACTTCAGAATCAGCTTCAGTCTGAGTCTGAGTCCAAAGGCAGAAAAAGACTGCTATCTTAACTTGAAAACAGCAGGACCATGAGAATTATTTCTTATTCATCTTTTAATTTTATCCATGCCTTAAGTAGATTGAATGAGGCCCAGAGAGCAATCTACTTTATGGAGTTTTAGCAAATATTAGCATCATCCAGTAACTTTCTCAGAGGTACACCCACCATAATATTTGAGCAAATATCTGTGTACCCCATGGCCCAACCTTCTACCCCTGAACAGGTTAGCTCTTCTTTGAGCTTTTCAAATTTCTTTGTGATCCTTTGAATATATGGTGACTAATATTAACCACAGCATGTAATGACAACTGGATCCAGCTCAGAGATAGAAAGTATCACTTACTATCTTTGAAGAGATAGACCCCTGTTAATACATCTGTCACCCAAGTGATGAAGTTGTGAAATTGGAGAGGGAAACAGCCCTTTACCCTTGTTCTTGCCAGACCCAGAGGTCGCTTACTACTTTGTTTTCCAACTTCTGCAAAGCTGAGGATACACCTTTTATTCCTGATGGTCCCAGAAACCTGTATGTTCCAGATCTGGACCTAGTGATCTGATTTGGATTGTACTGATCATCATAATGAAGACACTAAAGCTTCCTTTTATTGAATACCCACTCATTGCTAGGTATTTTATGTAATTAGCTCCCTTAGTATCCCTATATGGTTGCATTAATTATCCCATTTTCATAGATGAGAAAAGTGACTCTCAGATAACTTACTTTGAGCTTGCTTTTCTAATTCTTACCAAGTCCCAATTCCAAGGCCTGTACTATTTTCACTATCTGCACAGTTCACAGATTGGTCACAAAGTAGCACACCCATTGGGTTTTGTAGGTTTTTCCAGTCCCCTTAAATCACTCCAGATTATATAGACTATAACAGTGGGTGATACTTGATTGCTAATCCAACCTGGGGCTTTTTCTATCCGGGAGACTTCATGCACACATGGGCAGGCACATATGCAAACAAAGCTGTGTTTGCATTCTGACTCTGCATTGCTTGCTAACAGTGAAATGTGGGGCCAGGCATGGTAGTGCATACCTGTAAGCAGCAGCCTAGGAAGCCACGGCCGGGGCCAGGGATGGCGGTTCGAGTCCCACCGGGGGCACGTAGTGTGACCTAGTTCCAAAAATATAGCTGGGTGTGACGACGTGCGCCTGTAATCCCAGCTACCTGGGAAGCTGAGGCTGGGGATTGCTAGAGTCCATAGTGTCGGGCAATGTGAGCGAGCAATGTGGCAATATGGTTCCACGGGCAAAAGTAGTGAGACCCAGTCTTAAAAAACAAACAAAAAAAACACACACACACAAAAAAACAGTGAAATGTGGGCCACAGGTTTCTTCACCAGATGAATGGAAATAATACCAATAATGATGATAGTTTATTTTGTCTAGAATTATTGGGAATAAAATGAAATAATAAATAATAGTACTTAGGACAATGCTTAGACCACAGTACACACATGACAAAAGGTAGTTTTTAAGTGTCATGGGGTAGTCACTGCTGGTACTACTACCAGAAGCACAGATTGTGTTGAGTAAGAAACCAAGATGTAGATTATTCCCTGCTTCTTCAGCACTTTTATGCATTGACCTGTTTAAAAACTGTTTAAAAACCCTGATGCTGAAATCTGGAAGGGAGGAATATTTTATCAGGTTTGAAATTAAGATGTCAACCTCTCTCTTCCTTTACCCATTCTCAGTACCATAAATAAATTTCTCTAACACACTAGTTTTGTGTTAGCTACTCTAGTGGTTATGGGGCATCAAAGATGGTGATACTTTTATATGTTATTTGCGACAACATGGGTGGAGCTAGAAGGAATTATGCTAACTGAAAAAAGCCGAAGAGAAAAAGATAAATGCCAGATGATTGTTCTCCCTTATATGTGGAATATAGGGAAACCAAACAAAACTACAAGAAAAAGTTAAAATTAACAAACTGATAACCAACGCATGAAGAAAGGGAAAAAGAGGGAGAGAGGGGAGGGGAATTCAGCAGAAGGAAATGAACAATGATTCATAGGTGACAGGGTGGTGTGAGAAATTTGGGGTACACAGCAATGTAAAAATATATATATAATAAAAAAATTGACAAACCAAAGATGATGATGTATCTCTTAAACGAATACCTTTAATTTTTTTCAGCAAATAGTATAATGGGTTATTTTGCTAACAGGTTGCTTCTTAAATAGAGCATTTGATTCTAGCTGCTATGAGTTGAATTTTGTTCCTAATCCCGCAATCCCCCCCTCCCCCCAAAAAAAAGGTATGCTACCTTACTCACATGTACTTTAACTGGAAATAGTCTTTGCAAATTGAGCCAGGTGAAGATGAAGTCACTGGTTTGGGCTCTCATCCATTATGGCTAAGTCCTCATAAAAATGGGAAATTTGTATATAGACACAAACACAGGTAGAATGTCATGGGGAAATTGGGGGTTGGAATGACTGCTTCTAATAAAATACATCAAGGAATGCCAAATATTGCCAGTGAGAAAAAGGTAAAATTCTTTTATAGGTTTCAGACCCTACATAGCCCTGTCAACACCTTTTAGACAGTTTCTCCAGTCAAAGTCTCCAGATTGTGATACAATAAATTTTTGTTTTAAGTTACCCAGTTTGTGGGTTCTTTTATAATGGCAGTTCTTCAAAACTGATGCACTAAGCTCGTAGGTAAATAGATATAATGAAAATATAACGGCGAGTGTGCAATGGTAAAGATATTCACAAAAAAGATGAGGTGTCCCCATAAGGGTAGCATTGAAGGAATACAATGAATGAAGAAAGAAAAGGACATGACATATAATCCTGGTCATCTAGCAACCTTTGCATCTAAAGGGTCCTAAAATAATCTGGCTAGGAATAGTGTAGTAATATGTGCAGTGAGTATCAGAAATGACACCTAAACCACCTAAAGGCATTTAAAGCATAAACATATTTTAAATTATTTTATATACATTTAAGGTTTTCAGTTGTTGGCCATTTTCTGTTTTTCAAGCCCTGAAATTGCTATTTGAACATTGATATTTCCTGGTGTTATACACTAGGTTATTGGAAACATGTATATGCCCATAAAGAGATCTATCTGGAAAAGTCAGGGGTAACTTTGAAGCTTCACTGGTCTTGGTATCTGTGCCTCTTTTTTTTTTCCGAGAGACTAGATCTTGCTGTGTTGCCTGGGGTAGTTCCCCACCTGTAGACTCAGGTGATCCCTAGCCTCAGCCTCCCAGGTAGCTGGAATTACAGGTGTGCGCCACCATGATTGGTTTTTTGAGACTAGGTCTCATGATGTTGCCTGGAGTAGTCTTGAACCCATGGATTCAAGCGATCCTTGGCCTCGTCCTCCCAGCACTGGGACTTGTCACAGTGACCGGCCTTCTGTGCTTTTACAGACAGATCAGACCATAATCTAAACAAATTTCTTTACATTTTACCTTTCTTTACATTATACCTTTCTTGAATCTTTCTATTAGATTCAAGTTCAGTATCATATTTATACAAATGCAGTTCTACAACCTAATCTAATGTACAAAGTCAGGGACAATTGGATTTCTGGTAAATGAGCTTTCTAATGAAAACTGTTATATGTACAGAAAAACATTGTGACAAATGCCTTCTACCTTTAGTATTAAGTGCTTTAAAAATCAGTTTGGTTCACTGACATGACAAAAATTTTAAGCAGCATTGCAAAAATAAAAAGTCACTTTGGGATGGAAATGTTTATCACAGCATATTTTTTTGATAGAGATGATGGACTTTATTTTTTAAAAAACACTCATTCTATCATTTTCTCGAGTTTTTCATTGAGTCCATAGAAAAGAATTAGTGTACAAATTCAAGTTATTTTTATTGACTCATGCTGCAGTGGGGTTAGATGAATAGAATTTAAAGTTAAGTACCCTGGGTATTTCCAGGCCACTTGGCACCCCAAACAGGTAAGCACATCTTAAAGAAAAGTACATTGTATTGATTTTACTCTGCTCCAGTGTTTGGCAATTATTTGAAATTTTAAGCATCTCTTTAGAATTCCCAGCTTTTTGAGAGCCAATTTCTACTCGAAGCTTTTATAGCTAATCTCTTATGATCTGTTGTTCCAAGCATTTGAACACCCATATTAACACTCCCATGTGTTTTTGGCATGCAGTTTCTTCGTTTGATCAGGCTCATTCTTCAGTTTGTAAATTTCTTAAGGTCATTGAGAGTATGTAGAATGAGAGTATGTAGGATTTCTTTTATATCACTGGGTATTGTCCACACAGCTGACTCAACTCATGTTGCTGTAATGAAAAAAAAAAAAAAATAGCCCAGAAACTACCGTAAGCCATTCTCTACCAAGGAGGAAGGGTCTTCACCTTTTCTTTGCCCATGATTATACTAAGATTCTCGAGCTCTGTTTTCATGAGGCCTATAAAATGCTTAGTTTCTGTTTTACTCTCTGTTCTCTCCTAAGGTGTATGTGTTCTTCACCATTTTTATTCCTTGCCTAATCACAGAAATAGAGATAACCCAATTCTAGCTCTCCACACTTCATCCATCATACCACCTCAATATATGGACAGGAGACTATAAACAGAGGAGGAAAGGAATTGAAGTTAGGAAAAGAACTTAGATGGATATTTCCCTTAAATAAAAATTTTAAATAAGTATTCAAGTACTTTCTTCTGAGGTTAAAATAGAATTCTATTCTAGATGTGTTATTTTTTTCACTGGTGACCCTGCTTAAAAGCTCTCATCTCAATTAATAATATTAATTAGTAGATAATAGAAGCTTCAGTTAATCTGTAAAATTGAAATAGTAATATACCCTGCTTATTTTGTGGATGTAATCAAACTGTAAGGATAGAAAAGAAAATTTCCCCTATCCTAGCTAGAATCTTCTTGAGCTGATGAAGCATGGAATTTGCATCAGACAGATTAATAGAAGAAAAAAAACAAATTCAATTACCTAGGTAGGGGCAACCTACATGAAGGTAGAATCTGAAATCAATGGGGCTAAATGAAGGCATATTTGCTAGATAGATAGCTATAGCCTGAATTAAGGAATAAGGCAAGGGAGAAACTCACATATTGAGGAGAGACTTACTCGAAGATGAGATGTTCCATTATTAGATATTTACCCTATCAAATAGAGTTCTTCCCATGGAAAGATTATTTCTGTAAAAATCCTAATTCTAGGTACTATCCTAAATTTTTATTCTTTTAGGTATTTCAGTGAATGGTAAAGTTTCTTGTGAATGTACAGGACCTTAATTGAATTTAGCTCAAAAAATAAAAATAAAAAACCCATTTAAAACAACTGTTCTGAACATCATGGAAAGATCTGTCCTTCAAAATAAATGCAAAGTAAATTATTAAGGGATGCATTATAGTCACAACTCATTCTTCAAGATGGTGACTATTCTGTTTGTATTCATCCCATTGATTCATCCTTATTGATTCTTGCAAACTTCAGCCCTGTGTTGACTCCTTTACCCATCAGTCAGGCTTTTGGAACTGTGAAGGATATATTTTTTCAGGGAAAAAAAAGGGCTATGCAAGGGCTTGCTCTAATAGAACACATCTTTGCTCTAACAGAAAAAACACATTGTCATCACATGAAATGATTTGGTAGAATGTTGAAATCACATAAAATATTGTATTATATAAGTTTTATCACATTTAGCAAATAGTTCCTGGGGGTCATCTCTGTAGCATTTTCTCCAGGAGGTGTATGTACTTTCCTCTCAGAAAAGAGCCAATATGTGCAACTATTGGATTGAACCACGTGAAGTCACATTATTGGACCATTTTTGACTCACAAAATGACAGTTTCATATGGTTCAATCTAATACATTTTTTACAAGCCACAGGCTGCTCTGGATAGCCTGGTCCCAGTGCTCCGTAGTCATGAGAATGAAATTCTGCTGAATAGAACTTCTTTTGGCTGATAACAAAAAAAAAATTTTTTCCTCTAATTTTGCAAATCTGCCATATGTCTTTCTTTAATTTAAAAACAAAGACATTAAGTGTAGCTGTGACTTGTCTGGAAGAAATCAGTTTGTGCTTGAAATTAGTAAATACCAAGATGTATCGTATACTGACTGACAAAGACTGAAAAAGTTAAATGTGTAAACAAAAAGAAATATATAGCTAGGCTGGTGTATACACCAGTTAGTATTAATTTGCATACTAAATAGTTCAATATTCAGGAGATAATAAAATAGCAATTACTGCTGAGCTGCTCTATTAGGGCTTGGTAGCAAAAAAGACATTTAAAATGCAATACTTGCTTTTACAAAGAATTTATTTTGAAACAAGATTTTATTTATTTTTAAAAGATATTTTAAAAACTTTGCACATTTTTTGGAAGCAATTCAGAAATATCCAAGCCATATAATGTTGGTAATAATAATAATAATAGTGATAAAAAAAAATCCATGGTTAAAAAAAGAACAACAGGCTATTTAGGAAAAAAAAAAACAACTCTGTTAAAAGTACCCTCTATGGAGAGTGATTTTTCCAATATGAGAAAAATATTGGAGACCGATGGAGATTAAAGTGTGAGATCTTTCAGCTGTTTGTCATATGCCAGGGGTGGTGGGAGTGATATAGGGGGAGTAGAAACAGAAGTCATTAAATATGAACAGAAGTCATTAAATATCAACAAAACCACAACCTGCATATGCTAATAGGAAGGTAGACTTCTTCTACAGCATTGTCTGTATCTTTTTTGTGTGTTTGTTTTTGTTTTTATTAATCATTTTGTTATATGTAATATATACACATGTACACAAAGATACATACACACATACATACATATATGTATATATAAGATTATATATATGTGTGTATATATATATAAAATCTTTGTATTCCCTGGGGTTCTCCCTTCACCTTATCACCCATGAATCTTCATTTTGATCATCTTATGCTTGTTTCTTCCCTGATTTCTCTGCCCCCCCCCAGCTGCTTGCCCTAGTTCCATTGTTTGCTTATTTTCACTTTTTGTTGGCCTTTGATTGTTGTCCTTATATCCCATCTATAGGTGAGAACACCTGGTTTCTGACTTTTTCTTTCTGATTTGTTTCTGTGAACATGATTCCTTTGAGGTCCATCCATGTTATCACAAATGCATCGTATTTGTTTTCTAAAATGACTCATGACTCATTAGCCAAGTGCAGTTTCTACCTGCTTCATATATTATAAGCATTTCACATTGGTAAATGTCTTAATTTAAAGGTCCTTTCAATAGAATTTTCTTGTATTTCAGTAGTATTGGGCTTTGAGTTTAAGCATAAATATTAAGCCAGTTGATTAAATTTTATTCTATATATATAAACCAGTTTTTTAAAAAAAATCTGTTTCCTGCTATGAAAAGAAGTTGTGATACCAACAGAAAGTTCTATTTACATCTGTCTAAGAAGAGCCCTATTCAGTCATATCTCCTGGAGTTGGCATAGCTTCATTCATTTTACTAGCGGTTGCCCCAGCAAGGTTGAGAGTTCTAAGGATGAGAATCAAGACCAGGAAGACAAATCTCCCACCTGAATGGTGGGAGGCTCAATTACATACAGTGTTGGAATTATATTAAACCAAAAAGCTAGAGACACTTTACAGTATTAGCAGTAGCTCCAGGGTGCCACACAAAGAGACAATTTATCTATTGATGTGTGAAACACACCTCTTAAAGACATAATTATCTCCTCCATCTCATTAGTACATGCATTTCTAATAAAATTTTACTTTTTATGCTTAATGATCTTTATCAAATATTTTTAAATATCATTTTGTTAAATTGTTTACTACTGATGCCTAAGATATTTAAGAACTACTCTAATACAATTTTTTTTAATATTTAGAAACTCATGATATTTAGAAACTTTAACGATGGAAAGTTTCTAAGTTAAAATTTCAATTTACATGTTTTTTTTTTTTTTGGTTGCAGAGCAGTTTGATATCAATAAAGGACATTCAAATATTAAACATTTATTATAGGAAAATAGAGATGTATGGAAAAAGCAGACTAGAAACAATTTCAGAAAAAAGGAATTATGTAAAATTTGCAAGTATTTAAAAAGACTTGGTTGAATCTGTTTTTCAATGGATGATAGTGGGTGTAAAATCACTATGGCATTTATGTCCCATTGAATTCATTGAAAAGAGTGATGTAGAGTGTGTTTTAAAATGTCAATATTACATCCTTTACAACTATTTTCACTTATGATTAATTTAAGATGTCAACTTGAAATGTATGAGGGTACATAGTTTCTCAACTTCATGGGCATTTTCTCCCGCCTTCTTATAAGTGTAGACTCAAAGAAGACGCCCCTTGAAGGCTGAGACTTAAAAGAAGTATAGACTTAAATTTTTCTTTTTTGACTATTAAAAAATAACACTTCAATTTTTGTTACATTGTAAACTAGAATAAAGATAAACATGATTTCTACACCTGTTTCCACCACTAACCTCATCTGTATTTTGTATTTGCCTGTTGCCCACCTGTAGCCCTTGATGTCAATGTCCACAGTATTCACCTCAATGGTGGCATGTTTTGGACTGTTTAATGGCAATTTAAAAATTTTTTCATATCTTTATAGCCTGATAATCCTTTCTTCCTATAATAATTTCCTGCTTGGAAACTCAATTCATGTCATTAAATATTTCTCTTAAATGCTTATGGATTTGATATTTGAGTCTTGCATGTTGTAGAAACCAAGTACATCATGTGCTTCTGCCATCATATATCCTTACTTCCTCTTGGTGACTGGATGTCTTCTTTTCTCTCATAGGTTAGGCAATTCCTTCAGGTTTACATGTGGGGGAAAATCTGGGGAGTTCACTACTTTTCTAGCTTCTTCTTGTTCTTTCAGGTGCCTGTTAAAATTTTAACCACTATTAATAGAATCATCTGTAAACGATCACATTTATTCCATATTACAGGATAACTAATATTTGGTCAGTGTTCCTTTGACATCTTGATACATCCAAATGCTCATTCTATGTCCTATTTTCCTAATACATCACATTGTGTCCTTCAAAATAACCACATTTACTAAATTGGTAGACAATTAAGTAAAAATGCAAAGTTCTCAAACCCATAATTGTTCCTAGACTTGGGCTAACCTTGTCAGAATTGCAATTCTGCTTTGTTGTCAGAAGAAAGTCTAGAATGTCATTATACAGATCTTTTGAACTCCCAGAAACATCAGATAAACAAGCATCATTATTATCTTGTGAAATAAGCTTCACTAATTAAATTGAGATTAGTATATCATCTACCTTTTTCATAATCTTCAGGATTTAGTATTAATGCTGAAGGACATGAAAGGGTCACAAGTTTTCAATTAGTCCTGCTGATAAGTTACTCTGCTTTTCTTTTATACCACTTGTGAATAGTGATGGCAGTGTGCTGAAGTCAGGTAGGAGTAGCACTAAAACACTGGTAGCATATGCTTTATCTGTTGAAGTATTGAAATAATTTTGTGCTACTTGGTAAGCAAGTATTCACTCAGCCTTAAGTGCTCTATCTCCCATATTTTTACCTAAGTTGCCCTGGCTTTTATTTGGATCGCTAAATCCATTCAGGATTTGGTTATTAACGAGGTAGCCTTTTTTTTTTTTTTTTTAGACTAGATCTTGCTATTTTTGGCAGGCTCTCATTGCCCGGGGTACCACAGACTCAAGCAATCCCCAGCCTCAGCTTTCCGGGTAGCTGGGCTTACAGGCGCACACCACCACGCCCAGCTATTCTTTTTGGAACTAGGTCTCGCTACGGACCCCAGGAGGGACTCGAACCGCGATCCCTAGCCCCGGTCGCTTCATAGGCTGAAGCTTACAAGCACGAGCCACCGTGCCCGGCCCGAGGTAGCCTTTGATAAGGCAGCATGCCTCATGAATTCTGCCCTAGAACCTTCTCTAGCAACTGTTCTGTGTGGTCAGTACCTTGACCTTTTAGTTGCCAACTACTTTTAAATATTATTTCTAGTTAAAAGTATCATTTAAACCTTATTAACTTAATTTTTGGCTCTCTGCCTTTTCCTTTTTCGTAGAACTACTGGGTTCAATTTTTCACAGTTTGAGAACAGAAATAAATCCAGGATTGATAGCATATATTTGATTTATGCACATTTTAGTGCATTTGTTGCTTGTTCCTTGGTTCTGTGTTTTGTGATGGTGGTGTCACTGTTTTCCTACACCATAATTTCCCAGCTCACTTCACTGCTCCTTCATCACACAAGAAACTGTAAGGGTCAGTGATCTTCAGCGCCACCACTTCCATTTCCTCATTACAAAAATTGACCTTCTTTCTGTTGTTTGAAAGGGCTCAGACCACTGTCATTCAGATTTCAGGACTGTTCAACAATAATAATAGTATAGGAGGAACAGGCAACCACCGCAGCAGCTGGGCATTGTACTTACTTCCTGGAATCCATTTTGGATTTCTTAGTCTAGCCAGCAGGTGCTGTTTGCTGCCTTTCACTAGCATTATATTTTACAGTAATTCCCTAAGTGTCATTAAATCATTTAGTTGTATTAAAGCACTGCGCCCTATTCTGTGTGAATATTTGCCAAGGTTCTTAGGTTTTTGAGGCAATTTTATGTTCATAACTCACATCACTCAACTCAGCATATACAACTAGCATCACAGAAAAATAACCTAGTTGCTATTTCCTCTTAAACTAACTACCAGACTGCCTTCGCATGATGTATGAATTTGGTGAAAACTAAAAGCACTAAAAAAATTAAAATCTGACTTTTGTCTCTATAGGTTTTATTCTTTCATTTCATAATTATAACACTTTCTCTCTGCTAAATTATTCTTTGAAGAAAAATATTATCAGTTGGAAGTAGGATATTGAAATTCAAAATTATCACTGTTAAAGTAATAATCTTTAACTTTCATGTGAAAATTTATCTAAAGAGTGCAGATGGTATTTATGATAAAATTTAGTATTGTAATTTAAGTGTATTTTTCCATTTCTATAAAAGAAGACAATTCACTAGCTGTGTGTTTTAAAAGTAAGTTGTAGTAGTTTTTCCCTTTTCAATTGAATGAAAAGTCATAAATTTATAGTTTAATGCTCTTCTTAAAATATAAATATACCTTAGTTTTTAGAATCATGGAATCAGAAACTATTACATTTTTTGCTTTCATCTTTGAAAAAAGTTGTATTGAGTATTTGCTGTATATCACAGAATGTGTAGAAGATAATAGAGTAGAAGATGCCCTCTGCCCTTAAAGAATTTATAAAATACTTTTCATTTTACAGTAATATTTTTCATAAAGTGCTAATTTTAGAATTTGTTTTGAACAAAACAATAGCTTTGTGATCTAATTAGATAGTATTTAAGTCTCTATCATAGGAGTTTGTGCACTTGAAAATCAGTAGATGATTTCTACCAACGAGCAGCAGTTGTGATATTAAATGAAATGTAATTAAACCAAGAATTACTTTTGAAAGAATTCTAACCTTCTATAGATTTCTGAGTCTTTAATTGAAACTGGAAACTGATTTTTCAGTGGTGAATTGTAGCCAATATTTGTAGATAATTAATTTCATTTAATTAATAATTTTAAAAATATTTTTGATGAGCAGAACTAAACTTTAATCTTTCATAAAAAATTGTATGGAATTTTAAAAACAATCTTTAATTTTCTAGATGTGTTATAGTAATATACTAACTCTTATTTCAAATGCTGAATAATTGTTAATGCAGTTTATTTTAGTAGCACCCAGTGCAGTACTTTGGTAATGATTGTTCAACTATTACTTCTAACCAAGAAGCCCCTTTTATATACATTTTTTTACTGTTTATGGTAAAGGGCATGAGAATTCAATTCAAGCAATGTGTGCACCATTAGCATCTCTTATTTGAAATGTGGCTTTCAAATATAAAAATGCAATCATTTCCCTGAATAAAAGAAAGAATTAATTATGCAACCTGAGGAGACAAGTAAGGAGCAAGCAAGAGTCAGGCACAGGTGCAAAATGTAACAGGAGTTTCTGTGCTATTAAGAAAGCAAAATGAAGCCATGCATTTCATATTTCTAGGAATGCTGTTCCTTTTATCAAGTAAGTGAGAAATCTAGTACATCTTGGCATCCAGATTTTGTGCATGGCCTCCATCCAGCCAAGGCTTTAGTAATAGCTAATTCTGTAGTCAGAATCATTTAATTTTCACCAACTGATGTGTGCTATTGGTGGCATTTCCTGACCAAGATTTGTTATGTTAACCAAGGGGTTTCAGAATTGAATGAAAATGAAACAGTTAACCCTCTAGATCTTAGTAACAGATTGTTGCTAGCAAACAAGATTTCAGTGGGTTCCAGTGGAGTCAGTCAGAAGGTACTGCTCTTTGGGCTGACAAACATAAGAGATTCCCTGTAGAACCTGACACTATTTTTATTTGTTTTATTTTTAATTTTTGTTGTTGTTTACATATTTGTGCTTATATATGTATATATAATTATATCACATCATTGCATTTCTCAGAGCTCTCTCCCCCATCACCCACAAACCCTTGTCTTGATCTTCTTGTGCTCAGTCCTTCCCTTATTTCTCTCTCCATTCTCCCTCCCCTTCCCTAGCTGCTTGCCCCAGTTCTATTATCAGCTTATTTTGACTTTTTCTTGTCCTTCATTTTCTTACTCCTATATCCCATCTACTGGTGAGACCATTTGGTTTCTGTCTTTTTCTTTCTGACTTATTTCTACTAATATAATCCCCTCTAAGTTCATCCATGTTATCACCAATGCTTCATATTTGTAGCTTTTGATTCCAGAATAATATTGCATATGTACATATATATATATGTATATATATATATACACACACACCATATCTTTTTCAACCATTCATCAGTTTTGGGACATTTAGGTTGTTTCCATGTTCTAACTATTGTAAATAGAACCGCGATAAACATCCGAGTACAGGTGTCTTTTTGAATTAGTTTTTTGGTGACTTTTGGGTAGATTCCCAGAAGTGGGATTGCTGGATTGGATGGTTCTTCCATTTTCAGTAATTTGAGGACCCTCTACACAACTTTCAATAGTGGCTGGACCCATTTGCATTCCCACCAGCAGTTAAAGTAGAACCTGACACTTTAATGTCATTCTTTTGGACAAGAGAAGAGAATGCATTTGGGGGAGAAGACCTCACTGATTTTTAAATAAACATTGGTTCTATTTAACCTGAACATTTCTAATGCTTGTGTATTTTATGTTTTATTTATTTTTCTTTTCCAGTGTGTTTTTGTTTGTTTTGCAATAAAGGTACTACCATCAAAAGATTAAATTAATTTAAGTTCAAAACTTTTTGCTAAGATTTCGCTTCTAAAACAGGTTGCTGGCATGAACCAATAATACACATTTCTTAAAAAATTCTGAAAACCAAGCTTGTTTTCAATTTACCATAATTTTTCATCATGCCCTTGATGGTTTGTGGGAGACCAAAATGGAATTGCTTAAATGAAAATCAGGATTCTATGGTTCAAAAAGTGGAGGGATTAACTATGTTAAACTAAGGGTATTTTAAAAATTGGAAATGCAGGTTTATATATATATATATTTGCTGGCAGGCACACCCGGAAATTTGAAGTGACAGGAAGAAATATTTGGGTTATAGAAACAATTTTCTTGGTGTAGTAACTTTCATCTAGAGCTAAAAGTTTAATTTTAAAAATATACTTCTGTTTTCCACTTCTAACAGATATAAAAATTACCCCTAAAGCTGCAGAGGAAAGAAAATTTTTATTTTCTACATTCTACTGTAATAGGAAAAATTTTCCTTGCTTGCTTTAGGATGGCTAATAATACCTTTCTTTCAAAGGAGGACACTGTCCAGGGGAGAAAAGTTAGTCAATTTGCTTTTTTACATAGTCAGACAAACTCAAATACTTGACTCTTCATTTTTGATGATCAAGAATGTGTATATTACTATAAAAAATAATTCTTGAATCTTTGTCAATAAATTAATTCAATGAGACAAAAATACTTATGCCACCCTGTCTTTAGTTACTAACATTAAAATATTTCTCTAGGATGAAAAAAAAATGAGATTGTCTCTGATGACTTATGCACATAAATGGTATGATTGCTATTTTTTGGTGAATAATTATAGCAAAACCAATATTATAATATTTATAAAAGACTCCCTAGAATCAAATCATATTTGAAACATCACTGTTCTAAAATAAATATCTCCTATTGTAGGTTCAATCCCTGGATCAGAAGTACTCAGCATGACTTTTGTAGCAAAGCACTGCCTTTTTAAATAAAGAAAAACAGAAACACTGTTTCAGACATATTCATTCAAGCATATAAGTACAGTTGTAAAACACTGATACTTGAGTAGAAAAGGGATAATGTGTAGATAAGGGGAACACTTTTAAGTGCTTTTGGGGGTACACTTGTTTCATGTCATTTTATCTGATCAACCCAATGAAGCTATGAAGTTTCAGACAAAAACCCAAATATTTGAACTATTAAGAAGGTTGTCTAGTTAAATGGCAATTTAATCCAGTTCTGTCTAATTGTCTTCCCCTTTTTGGTCTTTTTCCCCTCCTCTTTTCACCTTTTCTTGTATTTCTGAGATAGGGAAACTGGAAGTAGACAGAAAATGCCAAGATTGTCTTGTAAAATGCATTTACAAAATGACAAGAAAAGAAAAAGTTAGAAAAAAAATTCTCCTTTTCCCCCCCTTTTCTGGAAAAGGACAGACAGCAGTTCCAACAATTGGACCCTTTAGAAATGATGAACAGTCTATTTAATAGTCTGTACTATTTGTGAATTTGCTGCTTCCATCAGGCAATAACAGACCAAACAATTTCTAATGAATCTAATGGTTTGCTAGTGAAAATTATGAGTAAAACTAGTTCCTGCCTTGTGAATGCTTATTGTCAATCTAATGAGGAGTACAAGCACTAGCAGGAGGAATTCCATCATCAAAAACAGGAACTTCAAAATCAAAGAACTGTGTGCTTTGGTACTGTGTGCTTTGGGTATGTGCCGAAAGGTCAGACATAGTATAAGCTCAATGACCGGGCAACTCTTCCCCTTGATATGACTTTACTGAATTACTTGGACACCATCAACTCTCTCATTCCTCATTCTCTTCTCCACTTCATTCTCTCCCCCCACCTTACTTAATCTCAGAAATACTGCAAAATTGGTGTCAGTTCTTTGAGCTTCTTAGAATAAACAATACTAACATGACAAAAGTCTACTTTGTGACGGTATAAGAAAGGAGGGATACAGGGTATAGGGAAAACAAAAGCATATGAAAAATCTAAAACTAACTGTTAGAAGAATGAAAGTATAGAGCAATAGAAGGTGAGGAGGCTAAAATTGGACACAAGCGATTAAGATGATGGCTCATGGGTGATAAGGTGGTGGGAGAACCTCCTCGGGGTAGACGATGCTGTAATATATATTATATGTATATGTTTAATTTATAATATATAATACATGTATAATATATATAATATATGTATGTAATCGATTAAAAATAATTTTTTTAAAAGGAAAAAAAAGTCACCCAGAGATATCACTCAAAAAAGGAAAAAGGAGGGATGTTATTAGAATATAACTATGAAGTCCACTATTTATTTTGACCTTTGAATAATAGTGAAAACAATCTCATTTAAGAGAATTCAGCAAAATGTAGCTGTCATTTGCATTACAATTCTTATGAAAGATGCAAATTAAAATATCTGTTATATAAGTACATCAAAAGCAATCATTTTTCTCCTTGTAAACCACTTTAGAATATACCCCCTTTTTTAGCCTGACAGAATTGTAATATTCAGGAGACAAACTGCAAATTTCAAAAAGTAAAAAAAATCTTCTAAAATTATTTCCACTAAAAGAGAAATGAGTTCTGGATCTGACAGCCTCTCAACACATTTCTGGATATGAAGAGTTACAGGAGGGACATTTCCTTATTATGTTGTCCCAGGTATTTTGTTAAAAATTATAAATATGATGTCTATACATAATTTAATCCTTATCCATGCCCTACATTCCTGGGTACTGTTATTATTTCTATTTTGGAAATAATAATTGAGGTATAGATGGTTCATCAACTTGGTAAGGAAGCATAACTAGTGAAGGATGAGGCAGCATTTAATCCTAGATCTGTCTGAATGAGGAATTTCTGTTGTTAAACGCTGTTATGTTTCTTCATCCTCTCCATATGGGAAAGGTTGGTCTTTGTATACATTTATCGTTATCTCTCTATCTACCATAGTTTTCCAGAAATACTTCTCTAGGATGACAGAAAATAATAGTACTGCTTGTGATGGATCATACTCATAAATGAGGTAATTTCTATTGTTTCCTCAATCATTAGTCAGTAGTACATCATTTATCATTAGTAAAATGGCTGTTATAAAAGGGCTACCTAGAGCTGAGTCAGACGTGTGATTGTTCCACAATAAAGTTTTCCTATTAAAAGCATTATATAAACTTGCTCTCATAGGCCACCGAAGAAGTGTCCAGTTGCTATCTGGAGAAGAGTGATCTCTTTAGCAAATTAAAAACATTGCTTCTGCTTCTGATATTTAAAAGTAGTAATATAAGCATTTGAGGGAGATTTGAGGATCAGATTTACTATTGATAAAACTGAACTAGAAAATGTGGTTTTCAATCAAAGCCAAATAGGCTTCTTTTCCTCACCAGCCCAACAAGCCACCCACCAAAAAATCAATAAAGAAACAAAAATATTGAGCAGGTGTAGGGGTTTGACCCACAAAATGAAATTTTCATCCTGTTAGAATATATCATCCTCGTTTATATGCCTTGTCCTAATTTTTATTGCTCCCACCCTCACCCCCCCCCCCCCCAAAGAAGGAGCTGCTTACTTCTTACCTGATTGGGAACATTGAAAAAAGCTTGAGTTGAAATGGGTCAATACTCCTTTTGGCTACTTTACTCAAAACTTGCTAGCCCAAAGTCTGTGCCCATTCTTTTTTCCTTTGCTTCCAATGGGTCCAATCCAGATTCTCCAATCTCACTTTAATGTTTATGAAACAGATTTTCATCCCTGGCTACTTTACCACTTTAAGACTGAGTAATTAACACTTCCTTCGAAAACCAGCAGCATCTAGTATATACCAAGAAAACTTCCCATTGAGTGGAAGAGTTGCAGAGATGTCAGTAGTGAGAAAAGTTCATAGTTAGCTTCTTAACAAATCTTATCACCTAAGACTGGTAAAAATTAATATCTGCTCTTCACGTTGTTTCCCACTTGGACATGCTCTCTGTTGATATACTAAAAGGATCGTAGAGAAGGCCAGGCACCTCAGTCTTATTCTACTCAATCCTAAAAGTACAACAGGATCTATTTAGTGAGGGGCCAGTTTCAAGTGCCTTACAAAATCAATTTCACTAATTTTTCACTTCCCTATCCCTTATCTTCCCTCTTACCAAATACCATTATTTGTGTATATATGTTGAATGTGGTAACCAGATACATTTAGAAAACAATCTTGGTCTGAAAGCTGACAGGACACACTGTAAGTACAGTTGGCAGGACTGTGTTTCTAACTTGCCACAAAGAACATATGAACTCTTTGTGCCTGACACTTTACACAATATGCTCCCTGGCTTTAAGAAAACATTATTTCATGTTCTTACTCTAATCAGTCTTGTCTGCCAGCCTCGGGAACTGAGAGGTTCATTGTTATATGCAGCTGTCATTTGTTCCATCTCCTGGCTCTCTCTGCCTTCAATATCTGTGTGGTATTTAGTGAAAGTAATTTTCAGTTGGAAATCTTCTGCCCTTTCAGTAAGTGCAAGTATAGCACTTCATCAATGGCCAAAGAATTCCAAGCTATCTGGGATGTATCAGGACAGTTGATAAAACCTCACGAAGCAACCTATGATAGTACATCCCATCATAAATTAAAAAAAAAAGGCAGAAAGGGCCTTTGTCAGTGTTTATCTGAAGCGCTTTTATTCTTTGCCCTTGATTTCCTCTTCAGAAAATTGATGCGCCCTTAAATTGAAGCAAGAGGCTTGACAGGTGATGGTTAGTGTGATAACTGCTCAGATTTCATCAGCCAGTGTTTTTCTGGTGGTGCAATTGTCGGAACTTTCAGCTAGATTACCTGTCATCCACTACATCAGATAAAAGAGGCAGAGTTGAAAGATGCAGTTTTGCCACTATACCTTATAGGAAATGAAAAGTGCAGGTGTGGCAACAGTAACCAGAAAGAAGTATAATTATTTTCTAATCAGGCTATTTCTTTGAGAAAGTTGGTGCCTAAATTGACAGTCATTGGACAAAACCATTACCAAATTTGCATTTTTAAATATATGAGGAAAAAAATGAAAGGAATAGTCAGTCACATAGGAGCTAGAGCTATAAGCTTTCCTTTACTGATTCATTTTATTTGTTAGACATATTGAAATATAGTTTATTTTCAGATACAAAGAAAATATTCCTGTTTTCCATACATCTCAATATGTTTATAGTGAACCTATACTGTGATCTGCTTTTAAGCTGTTTGAAACTGCAAAGAGAAACATTATCCTACAGAAAGAAAGTATTGTAGAAAAACTTTTTGGCTAAAAAGATTATAAATGGCACATTTGGGAAGAATTATACTGTATAATCAGAGAAGTTTTGCGACAATTTAAAAAATTTTAAATGCAACATGGGTTGTTAAATCAAAATGGAAAAGACTCAGCTAAATATGTTTTTATTTGTGGGATTAAATTGTACACTATTTCCTAAATATCATTCTATACAATGAACTAATTCCATTCCTTTCAATCTGTAACTTACTCAGAAAAACAGGTATTTGAACATATTTGTCCCATGACAAATGGAAATTTGTTATCTCAAAAAAGTAAAAGGGGCACTTTGCTTCTTGATAGGATGAGAAAGAAAACTCTCCACTCTAATCTTACCACAATAGATAAAACCCTTTTAAAATCCTTTCTAGAAAAGATTTTTCAGATTTTAATGCAATTGCTTATGATTATTTATTTTAAAGAGTGAAAGTAATCTTCCAAAGTTGGCTGTCATGCAAAGAACAATTGTTTGTTGTTGGTACAAAGCAATGATTTTTCATAGCACAGTCACACACACTTTTAGGTCTTGCTATTTCAGTTTAATTACACATCCTCATCAGACAAGGTTTATTTTCAGGTATATGGAACCTCCTATTCAGACCATTTCTGTATACTTTGTTAAATATCAATTAAATATAACACTTGATACTTATTTACCATCCTAAAATTTTCCCTCTTCTCTCATCACCCCCTCCACCCTTATTTTTTAGTTTATGCTAGAAAGAACACTGAACTAGGAAGATTGCAAAACATAAAGGTCAAGCATTTTCCTTTTGTTTAGAGAAGACTCTAAGAACCTATGTACCAAACTTGAAATATTGTTTACCCCCAATGAGAGTAGTTGGAGAGAGGAAATAGGCAACTAGTAACTTTTTTTATGTTTATCTCTATATTCTTTGGCCTGAATTACCTTTGTAACTAAAACTTCATGATAAAATAGAAATGTTTAAAATACATGCATTCTTCAAAATTGATAGCTTAGCTATTTAAATACTGACTTCTCTATTTTCTAACTGTATAAGTTGAAGATAGAAATTTTTCTTTCCAGTTTTCTCATATGTGAAATAATATTAACAATAATATCCAGGCCAGGCATGGTGGAGCATGCCTGTAAGCGGCAGCCTAGGAAGCCACAGCAGGGGCCAGGGATTGTGGCTTGAGTCCTGCTGGGGGCACATAGTGAAACCTAGTTCCAAAAATATATAGCTGGGTGTGGTGGTAGGGATGGTACCGTAATAAACATCTGAAGAGGTATGAACCTATAATCCTCCACCACAGCTGCCACCCTCTTATCCCTTTTGTTCCCCAATCTCACTTCCCATTTTGGTAGCTTCATTTCTGCAGTCAAGTTTCTGGAGTTTGTTTGGGTTTAACTTTGCTATTCCTTTTTTTCCTTTATATTCCACATATGTGTGAAATCATTTGGGATTTGTTTTATATCTGATTTATTTTGCTGAGCATAATCCCCTCTAGTTCCATCCATTGGTCACAAATGGCAAGATTTCATCTTTTTTATTTATAGCTAAGTTTTATTCTAGTGTGTGTGTGCATGCACCTGTGTTTCACATCTTTATTCAGTCATCTGTCATGAGGCCCCTTCTATTTTCAGCGTTTTATGATTTCATTTAAAATGTACTTGGAGTCAGGCATGGTGGCGCGTGCCTTTAGTCGCAGCTTACGGAGTGAGGCTGAGGCTGGGAATCGCTTGAGTTGGTGGGTTCGAGAGCTGCCTGGGCCAACGTAGTGAGACCTAGTCTCAAAAATTAGCTGGGCGTGGTGGAGCACACCTGTAATCCCAGCTGCCTGGGAAGCTGAGGCTGGGGATCGCTTGAGTCCGTGGTACCCCAGGCAATGTGAGCCTGTGGTTCCCCTGGCTACAAAGTGAGACCTAGTTTCAAAAAAAAAAAAAAAAGTGCTTGGAGGAGTGCATGCATATTGAATTCACGAAAAAAGACTAAAGTTGAGAGCTCAGTCTACTACATATGTCATCTTCAGCCTCATATCAATTATTAGGTTGTAATATCCAGAAATAATATTCCTTTAGATATGAACATCCTAGATGTGACCTGATAGTTGGTTCAGAGTTGGGAAGTGCCTTTAGGTAATACTTCTCAACATGGAATCTCTGCTTAAACCAAAATTAACATCTATCTCTTCCTTGACTTAAATTGCTAGCTTCTGTCAAGTCTTTAAATTCCTCTGACTTTTTAAGAAATATTATCTAAACTCTCCAGACTGTAAGAAATTCTTCCAAATTCAAGGTCTGTAAACCTAGCTATGGACTTGTGAAGTCATCTGGATCAATCTTTCATTATACTCATGCAGTGTTATATTGATAGGGAGTTGACTGTATTTTGAGATAGAACATTCATTGAAATTGATTCATACAAATTGCTGAAAATAATTTCCCTCACAAAGAGCTGAAATCAAGTTTCCATAACTTCTACCCTCGTGTCCTAATTTTGTCTCCCTAAAGCCCTATGTAGTTGTCACGCAGCCATGCCAGACTAAGCAAGTTCTCTGTCAATTTTGGAAAACAGTACAATTCTTGGAGCCTTGTAATATCCAATGTGCCTTTATTCTGAGAAGACCCTATACACAGGCAGGCAGGCAGGCAGAGAGGGCGAGAGCTAGAAGTCCCCTTTACACTGTTCAGTCCCATAGCTACACAGCAGATACATTGTTGCAAATTCACCACCCATCTGTTTGCTCCAGGTTAAAAGCCATCAAGGTGAAAAAAGCCTGATTTTAACCCATTTTCCTTATAATAGTCAATTCACTATTTCTTCCATAGATGACCTGCTGAAAATTAGAAATTTGCTGCAAATCTTCCTTATAATTACTGTTTTCTAGTTTCACTATTCACTAGTTCACTATTCATTGAATGTGAGATAAGTGGTACATAGTCTTTTAGCTATTTCTCAAAAGTCATGGTTTCAGATCTTTCATCATTTGACTTTCCTTCTCCACACACTCTGATGCACTTTTAAAATGTATCACTTGGTGTCAAAGCTGTACTCTGGAGAAGCTCTGACAAATGCTGAATATGTTGGGACTATTGTATCTCTTTCCCTTAGCACTAAATTTCCATCTAGGAGTTAGGTATACTAAGTTGCTTAAAAAGACAAACAAGAAAACAACCCCACTACTCTCCAATCACCTATCATGTAAATATCATTTCTAAAGGAATAAGAGGAGTTGGTTTGACCTAACTAGATTTTAATGAATCCGTTCTGCTTCTTTTTGATCACAATATTTTTTTTGTATTGTAGACAAGTATTTGTTTAATGATTCCTTTAAAAATGTATCCTTGTCAGAGAAGTCCAACATCCATAGACAAGAAAAGGAAAGAAAACAGAAGCTTGACCTAATTCTCATAATTTATTTTTAAAAACCTAATTCAAAATGTACCATGAACTTACATGTAAAATGTAAAACTATACCTAAGGCTGCAGAAAGGAGGTGTTGGAGGCCGGGCACGGTGGCTCGTGCCTGTAAGCTTCAGCCTATGAAGCGGCTGGGGCTAGGGATCGTGGTTCAAGTCCCGGGGGGGGGGGGTCGTAGTGAGACCTAGTTCCAAAAAAATGGCTGGGTGTGGTGGCGTGCGCCTGTAATCCCAGCTACCTGGGAAGCTGAGGCTGGGAATTGCTTGAGTCTGTGGTACCCTGGGCAATGAGAGCCTGGGGTTCCACGGGCAAAAGTAGCGAGACCTAGTCTCAAAAAAAAAAAATTAGGTCTTGGACTTAACACCAAAAGCATGATTTATAAAAGAAAAAAATTGATAAATTTGACCTGATTAAAATTTAAAATTTTTGCTCTGTATCAGTTCCCTATCATGGTGATGAAAAGACAAGCAGCAGGTTTACTTTCACACTGAAATCATTGTAATTTTGTTTGTACTAGCTAAAATCCAGGACAGGAAACTCAAACGTCAATGAATAATGATCACATTAATAAACTATCTTATATCCATACCATGAAATACTACTCAGCAATAAAGAGGAATGCAGTATTGATATACATTACTTTAAAGTGTGATTTGACCACTGAGTTTTGGCCAATAAGATGAAAGCATTAATATCCTAAGGGTACATGTATGACTTTTGACTGTACTGCTGGCTCAATGGTGAATGTAATGGCTGGAGCGTAAGCTGACATCTTGAACATGGGGTAAAATCCATGTGTAAATGATGGAGGAACTACAAGTTAGAAGACTGAGACCTAGATGATTATAGACCTGTCATACCAATCCTGGGCTACTTATCTCTTGGATCTCTTTCATTTGACAGGGAAATGGGCATTACTTGTAAGTAATCTTTATTTAGGGATTTCTATCATTTGTAGATGAATCCAAACTTAGCATATACAAGGACTATAAAAAAGGGCAATAGTAAGGGAATAGTAAGGAGGGTGCTATATAGGATAAAATCAAAGGCATGGTTGAATCAGAGTTAAGAGTAGAGTTTTATTTAAAGTGTGAAGAAAGCCAGTGGGTATTTTGAGTAGAAGCGTGCACAATCAGATATACATTTTAAAGATTTGCTTTGTTTGCTGCAGTGTAGCAAAATTGAAGATTGAAAGAAGTGGATAGATTTGGAATATTTTTTAGGTTTAATAGGACTTGCTGCAAAGTTATATTAAAGAGCAAAGAAACAAAAATAATCCAAATGGCAGCTAGATTTGGGCAAGTGAATAGATTGGGATGTGGCAAAAACTGTTTTGACAGTGTTAAGTTTGAGTGAGGCCTGTCTAGCCTCTGGACAGAGATGTCAAATTGGTGGTGGGATATTTGGGGCTGGAGTTCTGGGAAGAAATCAGACAGAGATTAGGAATTACTGTGTAAGACTGGGCAACTTTGCACTGTGACCAGGCACAGTCTTGTGAGCACAGTTTTGAGTAACAAAATAGAGAAGCCCTATAACTGATGTGGAGGTGTGAGAATAGGAGATACTATGGTGAGACATTTAGGAAGACTGGGCAGGGATAAATCAGGTAAGTGGCAAAGAGTGATCACATATTTCCAGCACAGAGAATAGCAAGTTCAAGAGCACAAAATATTCAAAGAACTGAAATAAATTAATTAGTGATGAATCAAAAGGAAAGAGTGAGAGATATGGTGGTGTGGTGGAGATGAGGTTAACAGTCGATTGTCAAAGGTGAAGTGGAAAGAAGAGTAGCTGTCAGATATTGTAAAATAAGGAATTTAACATTATCTTGAGACTTAAACAGGAACATAACTTAATCCAAAATTGCTAAATAATAGAATGTTAAAGAGCATGGACTCTGGAACCAGACTCCTGGATTTAAATTTCAGATATACCACTTTCTAGTAATGGGAACCTGAGAAGTTACATAGACATTTGGTGCCTCAGTTTCTTTATTTGTAAAATGGAAATCGTAGTAAGACCCATTGTATATGATTGTTGTGAGGTCTAATTGAATATGGAGTGCTTAGATGATACCCAGTAAAGTTAATGGACACTATCAAGTTTGAGTAAAGTAAAAAGTCACAATATTCAACTGAGATATAGTGACCTAACTGGAATGGTGGTAATGGATACTGGCAAAAGTGAATGATTTCAAGAAATACTGAGAATTGAACATGTGAGTCCTTTATAGTTGATTGGGTAAGTATGAGTGAGAAAGCGAAGTAAAGAGTGACACACTGATTTATAACTGAGACAAGTGGCAAACATATCATGCTTTCCTCTGAGAAAGGAAACAGAAAGAGTAGATTTATAAGAGAAAATATGAATTTAATATATACATGTTAAATTTGAGGTGTCTATGTCATTAGAGTGGACATTTTCTTACAGAAATCTGAAATTTACTAGATGACTCTGGACTGTCATTCCACTGGGGTATCATTTGAATATAGACTTTACATTATGGATGAAAATTGAACTATGGCAGTAGATAAGAATAACACTTTTTTCTTTGGTGGGTTAGGAAGTGTTCGAAATTTGACTCTAGAACTAGAAGCACATGGATATGAACTGTTTCCTCCTGAAAGTTAGTACAGAAATGACATTTTCTATCCCAGTTCCTGGACCAATGTTGCACAAAGATTCAGATTAAAGGCATGCACAGTCTTCATATATGAATTAGCAATAATGTTGAATTTTTAATAATATGGACCAATTCCAAATCATTGTGGTATAGATCATTCTGCTTATTTTCAGCTTACATCTCAGAAAAAACATACAAAAATATGTCACTCACCATGGAAAGAAAAGTAATTTTAGTTTCCCATTCGAAAATTTTAATCAGCACCCACATGCACATTTTCTTTATTCTTGTTCTAAACAAAATGACTTCCAAATATCCCTAAGAATCAGGGATACAACAGTAGCTTCCTATTTAAATGATAAAGTATATAGTGTATAAATTATATACTTGTTGAACTTTAGAAATCTGTCATTATTTCAGGAATTTTTTTGAAATTTAGAACACAAGACAGACTGTCCCAAGAGTTGTTTGTTTCTGCATTGAGCATGTTCACTTAATTCACAGTCTTAACACATCCACCCTTTCTCCTGAATGCTATAGGTAAGACAAACCTCAAAGAGCTCGTGAGAGTATTATGGGTAAGGCTTCAATTCCAAAATTTCTCAAAGAACTCTGCCAGAGAAGGAAAGACACATTGTAGACTAGTATTTTTCAATATCTAATTGCCATCATGCCATTATTTCAAGGAAGTGTATAATAGTAGCTTCCATTTAATGTGAACCTTCAATAGTTCACACATTTGCAGAGTATCTGATCTCCAAATAGCCTTATAAAGTTAGTACTTCTTTTTCATTTTACACATGGGGGAAACTGAGTTCAGAGACTAGGTGAGTTCTCCAAAATAATAATTTTTTAAAAGCTAGTGTCTATCAGAGTTAGATTTTGAGCCTAAATTTGCCAAACTCCAAATCCCTGCTCTTTTCACTCTAATCATTGCCTTAAACTAAAGACAAAGGTTTTTTTAAATCTCCAGGGACCGTTCAATCCTATGGTTCCAGATAAGGTTAATATGGAAATTTCTTTTTTGAATACTTTCAAAAGAGATTAAATCACATTATGTATACTCTAGTGTAAAGCATACTTTATCTCATCATATTGAAATAATATTAGGAATGGAAGATTGAATAGAAACTATAGTATTACATTACTTAAAACAGCATGGTACTGGTACAAAAACAGACAAACAGACCAATGGATCAGAATCAAATACTCAGAAATAAAACCACACATATATGGTCAACTAATTTTTGACAAAGGGGCAAAAAACATACTCTGAAACTCAGTAAATGGTGCTGGGAAAACTGGATCAAAATGTAAAAAAATGGACCAGGACAACACCCTCACACCCTGCACAAAAATTAACTCAAAATGGATAAAGGACCTGGAAGTGAGATCTGCAACCATAAAAGACAGAAGAAAACCTGAGCAAAACCCTTCATGAATTTCACCTCAGAAATCCATTTAGGGAAACAACTATGGCTGGCCAAAAAATGAAGGAAAGCATAAACAGCCGGGATTACATCAAACTAAAAAGTTTCTGTTCAGCAAAAGAGACAATAAACAAAACAAAAAGAAACCCAACCAACTGGGAGAAAATTTTTGCCCTCCAGACAAGTCACAAGGGTCTGATAACAAAGATCCACAAAGAGCTCCTACAGCTCAACAAAAACAAAGCAAAAAACCCAGTCAAAAAATGGGGAGAACTGAAAAGACACTTCACCAAGGAGGAGATGCAGATGGCTAATAGGCATATGAAAGAATGCTCCACATCACTAATAATCAGGGAAATGCAAATTAAAACCACACTGAGATACCATCTTACACCAATAAGAATGGCCCATATAAATAAAACAGACAACAACAAGTGTTGATGCAGATGTGGAGAAAAAGGAACTCTTACACTGCTGGTGGGAATGCAAACTGGTCCAGCCACTATGGAAGACTGTGTGGAGGACCCTCAAACAATTGATAGTGGACTTAACCATTTGACCTAGCAATCCCACTACTGGGAATATATCCAGAGGACATGAAAACACTAATTCAAAACATGCACCTGTACATGCATGTTTGTTGCAGCCCTGTTTACACTTGCCAAGATTTGGAAACAAACGAAATGCTCCAAAACAGATGATTGGCTAAAAAAAAGTGGTGTATATACACGATGGAATACTATGCATCAATCAAGGAGGGCAAACACGTCATTCGCAGCAACATGGATGGAACTAGAAAGACTCATATTAGCAGAAATAAGCCAAAAAGAAAAAGAGAACTACAGGATGGTCTCACTTATGTAATGAATATAGGGAAAAACAAACAAACGAATAAGAAAAAATAAATATAGCCAATGGGACTGAACAATGGAGCAAGAGAGGAGAAGGGGGAAAAAGATGGGGGAGGCGAAGGGCACAAAAGATCAGGATGATTAACAGCTGTTAATGAAGTAGGAAAGTCCGGGGTACACAATAATGCAATAATGTTATATAAATATAAATGCACATATATATACAAATTTTAAAAAAAATTAAATTAAATTTTAAAAAAGAACAACCATCGCAGAGATAGTTGACGTTCTCTGTGGATATCTCTCCTATCCTATTCCCCATTATACATTTCCAGAAATAATAATCAGTACACTGGATTTGATGTTTGCCATTCCAGTGGTATTTGAAACTCTTAAATCACACATCAGTAAATAATATATTATTTTGCATGGTTATAATTTTGTAATTATGGTATTGTAATATGTATACCTATCTATGTAACTTCCTTTCTTCCCACAAAAAAAAATTTTAAAAATTATTTTAAAAAAATCTCCTAACTAGGATATGGAGAATATCCCCATTTGTTACTTCTATTATTGTATCCAAAATTCAAATTGTCTTATCAATATTCATCATATTGATATCTTGTATCCTAATTTTCTTTTATATATATGTTTTAAGCCTGAAATAAACTGTATAGTTTAAAATTAAAAAAATATTAATATGTAGCACCTATTGAAAATAAATAAAACTTCATCCTTAAAAAAAGAAACTATAGTATTACATTAACTGAAATATTATTTCTCAATGATTATACATAATGAGAGTTCACCTATGCATCCACAATCCATCCATTTACCTATCCATCTTTTTTAACCAGTTGAGAATTATTATGGACCAGTTGCTCTTTGAGGCGCTGAACACATAGGAGTAAACAGGTCAGAGCTTTATTTTGTTCTCCAGATCAACACCATCTAATACAACTTTCTTTGAGATGAAAATGTTTATATTTGTGCTATTGAGAACAAGTGAGAAATAAAATTTGTAAGTTAACTTTAATCTTAAATAGTCAAATCATTAATGGTTACTTTATTAGACAGCACAGTTCTAATGCATTTGAGGAGATGGGGAAATAGAAAATAAAAAGTTATGCAAATTAGTTTTTTATTTTGGTGTATGTTTGACAAAAATAAGCAGAGTGGTATGATGGAGGTTATGGTAGTGGCAACACTAATTAAGATTGGCAGGAAAACTTTTTTTAATAGGTTCTATTTAAACTGATTCCTGAGTGAAAATAAGACATCAGATATACCAAGACTAGGGAAAGACATTCTAACTTGAGAAACACAAGTAAAAGAAAATCCTACGCCTAGAAAGATTTTGTGAATTATTTAAACATGAGCTGGGAGATAATATGGAACTTTTTATTTCAAAAGCTTTAGCTACAAATGTTCCCCATGTTGAAGAACTCTTGGTGATTATATAACTGTCTTAAATATTCAAAGTTTTGAAATCTCAAGATATTGGGAATCAAGATCACTGGTAGACTGCTTATATATCCAACGAGTGTGATAGAATCAAAGCACTCTGGTTTTTTGCAAAGTTAATTTTAATATTTTTCTGGACGAATCTGCTTTGGAACACAAATATGATAGATAATATACTTTAGGTGGGAAATTATTTATCATCTGGAATGTGACTCTCTAAACAATTAGTGTATAGCCAGTTTCCAGTGACTAAGTCATCATACCAGAAAAAACATACCATGAAAATAAGATAGTCAAGTCATAGCAGAGAATCTTAGACTGCCTTGTGAGTCCTGAAAATAGTTCTTTAATTTAGATTGAATTTTAAAGATATTATTGTTGAAGTTGCTTGAAGATCTGAGCTTACTGATCCTGTTACTGCAGCATAGTGCCATGCAAGAGTCACAAACCCACTTAGACCAGCACATGAAAAAGAGAGTCAATAGTAACCTAGTCACCATAGAAACTACATTCTCCACTTTAGCCCTCTTACCAGATACAGCACAATTCATGACACTCTTAACATTATTGGTTGAAAATAATGTGCGCAAATTATGCCTCATAAAATGATGGGGGAAACAGTTTAAAATGTTACTAAAATAAGCAAATTGCTAAATTATGTATACAGTACAGATTACAAAAGCTCTACAGCCTGTTTTTTTAATAGAATTTGAAGTAACAAGCTTATATTTAAGATCTACATTAAATATAAACTTTTAACATTTATAGCTCCATATTGTCAAGTGATGTGAGCTTTTTAATATTCATGATTCAATATTAAATATCATTTTTGCCTTTTTAAAAAATGCAAATCAAAATGTGAAACTAAACTGTCAAAGCAAGAAAACAGTTAAAAGTTTAAGCTGAGATTTGGGAGTCTTTCTTACAATAGAAGGTTGATTAGTACATGGAGTACAAAAAGGGAGGGAGAGAAAGAGAAAAAGAAATCCCATCTCATTCTTAACCAAATTAGTTTGTGCTTATGAAGATGTCAAACCTTCATTTTATCCAATAAAATATTTTTGGTGGGGTAATGATGTTCCCCCAGTGTATTTCCATAAAACTAGAATAATTAAAAACTAGCTTATAAACAAAAAACTAGCTTATTTATGTTTTAAGCTTTTAAACCAAAAGCAAGGCATAGATATTTATTTTTTGTCTTCAATTTAGAATAAATTGAAATAATGCACTGATACTCTTTGTTTCAAATACATTTTGGAACCCAGCAGACCACATTCAACCTAGTTAAATTATCTGAATGGATTTGGGGGAAGAGAAAGGAGTCTGTTCATTTTAATATACCTTCAGAAATATTTTACTTCTTGATGATGACAGCAGCTCTTGCTGACAACTATTAATACATTATAAACACCCCATCAGAGTTATATAAAAACATGTCACTTTTAAAGAGAACATCTTTGACAGCAAATTTTCTGATTGTGAAACAGCTGTGCCTTCAGTACAATGCATTAAGTAGTTTATTCCTTTTAGATAGTTAAATTGTGCATGAAATGTTGCTGGCGCAAGGGCTCCAAATCTGGCCTGATTAGCGAACATCTGTTACATTGGAAAAATTCATGTCTACCCTAATTAGCTGTCAGGCTGATGTACATCAGGCCTGATGGTGAGGGATCCTGTGCTGTTTAAGTCAAACCAGGTTCCTTTCCTCACCCGTCACCTGCCCTTTTAAATCTCTTCCTCTCCTGTGTTGCTGTAATTAGAGATGGTTGGCCATACAATGGAGCAAGCTACGGTCAGTTATAGTCCCATCTGTGCAATATTTTTATTCCCACCAAACTTGGAAGCTGAGAAATCAAGTAGTTCAACAACAGTGAGGCTGTTAGGTCTATGACACTTGATAATCCTGTTCCCAAATCTTCATTAGAAAGACTCATAGAATTCTGAAGTCACCATCTGTGATGACTAAAAGTTAATCTATGGCTTCTGAAAAATTGATCTTCATTTTGTTTTAAGTAGGAGTAGCTCTCAGCTGATTTTGAAACTTGGGAGTGTACAGTGCATGTGCCATGATGCTGTATGACCAGGCATGAAAAAGGGACTCAGTGTTCTGAAGGTGGAATTTTTATAGCTGAGTATCTTGTTGTACTAAAGGTAGCTTCAAGAGGGAATTGAAACTAAAAGATCTGATTTTATAGGGCTTATTAATCCAGTATACACAGAGTTCTCCAAAGTCACTAAAAACTTTCATTGACCTGTGGATGGACACAGTTCATAACTTCCTGTTCAAACTAGCAATAAACTGGTAAGGGCAGTTTGAAGTGTTCCTCATTTGCTCCAGAACATCCTTTATTATAAGAGCTAAATTGCCTGGGGCCAAATTCAGATTCAACTTGAAAGATTACGGATATGTTAGATTACAACACCAAATTTTATTAGAGTGTGATTTGACCTAGGAAAAATGAAAAATCATTCTTTTTCTGACTTTGCATCATCCTTTCAAGATAATTCAAGTTTAGGATTATTATTCCCAAGCATTCATGGGATATAATTATACTATATACTAATATTCAGTGCTTGAGGATATACTTTATGAAACAGTTGATGCTTGACTTTATAATAGAGCAACTCATTTACACAGAGATTTTAGGATATTTAGGCAAACTCAAAAAGCTCTACATGTAGATTCTGAATAATCCTGTTACAACACTCTAGCTGAACTGGATTCGACTATTCTGGCCTAAGTGGGATTCCTTTCTTCCTGCCTCCCTACTGTTCTCACTCTTCCCTTTTATATCTTTTCTTCCTTCTTATACTGCATCTTTCATTTTGAAATACTTTCCCTATTCATCTGAAGCTTGCCTAATAAAGCATTTCAGTATATCTTGAATGTTAGCTTTTCTATAATACTAACTCACTCAAGGAAAGGGCAAATTTTATATTGAAACTTCTACACTCTACACTATAGCTTTACTTGCATTTTCTACCTCTTTTTATCAACTGACAGTTTGCATTTATCTTATGGTACTTGCCATTACAATAGAGTAACAGAGTACCTCTTATCTCCTATACTAGGCTCTAAGCATCCTGGAGACTGAGGCCATGAATTATTTATAATAAAGTATGATTTATTATAGAGATTCAATACATATTTATTGTGTAAATATAATTTGACTCAGATCAGAGGCATTCATTCAAAACCAGTGACTAGTCTTTGAGTAAAAATTCTACTTGAAGCAAAGCTTCGTGAATTCTGAGGATGTGTTTATTATTATGCCACCACATGTTAATTGGAAGTCATGAGAGGCTGGTTTTCGAGATTTAAAATATTTTTAAGGGGAGACTGGTCTTGGGAACATACTCCACCAAAGTGAAGGAGGTTAAGCTCTTTTTGGTAGAACCAACTAGAATTCCCAAAGCATTCAGAATTGTCTGCTTACTCCAGAGCAGTAATCCCTGGATGAACCTGCTGGGTCCTGCTGGATTAGATCTGACCCCAGCTTGTTCTGGATTTCAGTTTCCCTTATATCCCTTCTTTAAGGTTCAGAAATGCTCTAGAGATGCCTGGGCTTTGAGTCCAACTCACTCTTCTTCCTTATCTGTTTTTCCATGACATTCTATAGAATCTTCCATGCTGGTTTCTAGTTAAATCAAGAACTAAGAATATCAGGAACACTCAAGTTCAGAAATTTCCTGTTTAATTTTGTGAGCATTAGAAACTCTCAATAATTTTTATTTTTTAAACATGTCAAGCTTTTGGAGTTTTGACCATTTTATTTTGAAAGCTACTGTGTAGTTACTCAGCAAAAGAAAAGAAAAAATTCAGTGTGACTTCACTTGTACTTGAAAAATGCCTGTTGAATTTTCCCCATTTTGAAAGTAATTTAAAAAATTTCTTGAATTGTAAGCACATTAAGACTTCTTAATGTGTTACCTTGAATGATTATAGTGGCTATTTTACATTTCTATTTATGAATCCCCTGTCTATATTTGAAGTACATAGAAAAATTTGCTAGAATAGAAGTTCTTGGATGCTTACCAGGTTACATTTCCAACTGCACCACCATCATCATCATCTACAAAAACACCCATACATATAATAGTTAATAATTCTTATTTAGAAATTAGTATATGCCACTGCTGTTGATATATTCTTACTGCTCAAAAACTCTGTAAGATTTATTATCTCCATATTACAGATAACAAAATTTGAACTCTGTGATTATGTGATTTGCCTAAGGCTATTGGGCTAATCAACAGCTAAATTCAACCCTTGTTTGGTTTAAAATTATTTATAACTACCACTCAAGGAAATTTTTTTCATGTTTTTAACACTGAGTTTAATTAAAACTATTTTCATTTCATTATCGTCTTAAAAATATTTTGAAGACTAAAGATATTTATTTTAATAAATGACATTGTACCTCAAAAAGTATGTATTTAATTTGCCTGGGAAGTTCAGTGGGGTAATTTTAGAGTTTAGGTGACATTTTATTCATGTTATACGTTTGATTGGACAAGTTTAGCCAGTATATAATGTAATTTAATCAAAATTATTTAAGATTCTGAAACCTCCTGTTTGGGAAATTTTATCTTTTAGATCCAAGTCTCTGATAACTGAATTCTACTAAATTCTAATCTTTGTGTGAGAGAAACCTTAAAAACTTATAGTGAATTTGAAATATGTTGATGATTCTGACACTATCTGCTTTATGATCATAGAGTTGTCATCTGTGATTTTGACTAAATTGATAAATAAAATCCAAAGGCTTTATCTGCAGTTAATAAAGAGTGATACAACAAAAATATTTACTATGCACTATGCCAGCAACTAAATTAACCAGTAATAATTGTTTTCAGTGGTACCAATCAACAGCTGAGAAAAAAAAAAACCACAGGTCATTATATTTATCAAAATTAACTATAGTTTCTCCCCACTCTCCTGTATACCACTCCCTTGATCATGCTGTAACACACACACACACACACACACACACAGACATATATGCACACACACCAGGCCAAAAGAGCTAATTCTTCTCAATGTTTGTTTCTCCGGAAGCAATCTTTCTAACTTTTGAATATTTTGTATAGGTGAGATAGTAAATGTCTTATTGCTATTCCAAGCCTGTAATTTACTCTTGAGACTGCTGATGCCATCCTTCCATAGAATCATGCCTGTCATGTTGTGGATGGTAACAGAGGTCACTCCCTTTCTGTAGTTACTTATTCTCTGAGTCTGTCAGAAAACAGATATCAAATACATGCATTCCTTTAGAAAATGGGCACACAGGCCTAAAACTAGGGGTTGGAGGGGAATCATTACTTCTTATAGCAAATTTCACTTTGTAGAAAATGTAGACCCCTCAAAGAGGACTGTGCAGCTCCCATGGAAGCTGACCCCTCAACTTTCAGTTAAACTGAGCTAACATGACTAGTACTAGGCCCCCAGTAATCTGGACAATGCCCTCAGTTTCTGGGGGGTGTCAGCTTTCATTGGGAATTGTGGATGACAGCTCCGGAGACTCTGTCAGAATACTGCTTGATATTAAGATGCTGTTGCATAGAGGCAGCTGCTACGACTAGTCCTGAAGTTGACATTGTTGCTTCATGGAGAGTAGTAGGGAGTCAGGTACTTGGGGGGAAGTCACTCTTTACAGAATAAACTGACTCATTAGTGATAACATTGGGGGTCATCTGGAGAAGAATCCCAGAATCATGTGTCACCATAATACATTAGGTCCCATCATATGGACAAGTCTAGGTTCTGCAGGTCAACTCTGAATTCCCTTTTAAGAAATGATTTTCTTCAGACCTGAAAGGAGTAAAAGATGAGTTCCTGTTATTACAGCAAAAACTGACAAGGGATAAAGTTGCTATTATCACAATTGGTCTTTTCCCTAATTTCATGAGGAGACTGTTTACTCTTATGAGCATATTACATGCTTGTGTGTTACTTTTTTCTTTGCTGGCATGGAAATCATAGTAGCTAACCTCAAGTAAAACAGGAATATTCAAGAGTACAAAAACCCAAGTTTTTTTTTTAACTAAAAGGATTAGTCAATTTTCAAAATTGGAAGATGGACCCTCTGTATACACAGTCCTAAAATAACTCACAGTCAGCCAATATAGAGATGAAAATTAAACTTAGATTTTCTGACATTCCACTCTTGTTCTCTCGCCACCAGATCCTCCCAGTCCACTGAGAAATCATTAGGTTTACACTATAAGCCAATTCTCTTCGAAGCCTGACAAATTTATAGCTTCTTAAAACATGGATGCCAAAGCAGAAGTTATCAATTATTTTCAAGGTGTCTAACTTTTAGCTAGGAATACATTGATATATATATGTGATGGCATCTGTAATTCCAGCCAGTCCCCAAGGGAATATCATGGATGCTTTTTTGGAGCCTTCTCTAAGATAATAAAACAGGCTCTGGTCAGATACACTGTGCCTCACATAGTGTAACAGCTTTCGACATAAATCTGGAGCATGATTTACATTTGAAAGCACCAGATCAATATTTGAGGAAGGATTATTTTTTATCAACTTGGCTCTAATTCTCTGAAATATAAAGTTATTTTTTAAATGTCAAGACCAACTACACCCACACTGGCATGAAATGACTTTGTCGAAAAAGTTGAAAAAAATTAAACGTAAATTTTGTGTTGACATAATCCAGGTTAAGTCTAAAAAAGAAAAATACTTACTTTTGTAAAATGAGAGGCTATTTTATCACTCAGAGAATGTCACATCAATTGTAAAGCCATCAGCCCCAAGGTTTGGTGGTGATTGCTTCATATTTACTGTTAGTCCGGCAATGGGGATGGTACTTTTACAGTCTTTGGACAGACTAGTGAGTGTGACATTTAAAGTGTTGATTTTTGCAGCACTTATGTTAATTGTTGTAATTTTCCTGATGAACCACCATTCTGGTTTCCTGATGCAGCCAAGATAGTTTTACATTTTCTATGCAGGGCCTCTTTGCCATTTGGTCTGTGTAGTGTCAGCTTCGAGTGCTACTGAAAGCAGACAAAATTGCAAGCAAATTGCATCAGATTGCCAACATTGTGAAAAGGTAAATTGCTTGCAAATCTATTTAAACCACTGCCCTATTTTCATCAGCTTCAGTACTTGGTATTCATGATTGCTTAATTGGCGACCTTTCCTATTGTGTAGTGCTTTATGGTGTAATGGAAAGCGATCTTTACCAAACCAATTACCCTTTTTTTCTCAGCACTACATTATTGCTGTGATTGCAACTGCCAGTCCTTTGTAAATGAACTTTCTGATTTCAATGATGTTTTTAAAATGTAAGATAGAAAAAAGTGGCATTCATATTGTGCGATGTTCTATTTTGAAGCCTCTTTGTAGCCACTATTGTCTGGGAAAATGGACTGAAGGGTTACACAGTACCTACAAATATCCATGTAACTATTATTAATATTATTATAATGTCCTCCTTTGTACTGAGGCTCAATTAGGAAAGGATAGGAGAAATATTTTGTCACCCTGTCAAGTGCACAGGAAGTGCATTTGAGGCTTCTTTTTTGACACATACATTATCTCTAGTAATAAGATGAGATTCTTTTTAAGGAGTGATGATCAAGATGCAAAATCAATTTAAATAAAATTCACATTGTTAGTTTTTTACAGTCACTCAGCATTTAAAAAGGTTACTTCAATGACTGAAATATTAAGACTTGGAGTAACCTTAATTTTGTAAGAGAAAGTTGTGCGCAGAGAAATAGTGAATTTTTAAGATCACAGTTAAAGAATTTTGATGCCAAACACGTTAAAACATGACAATTTTTATGTTCAAACCAACAAATGTATGTGATACATATCTGTAGCCTGAACTACTACAGAACTCAGTCATTTAAAAAATCTCAATATTTTATAAAATTATGATCTTTATGAATTATCATAAGAGCAAGAACTGTACTGAATCCTTTTTATGTATTCTTATGTGATTTAGAAAATTATATCATTACTCATAAGTGTATGTGCAGAAAGGGAGCTACAAGTAATTTAGTCATTCCCTAATACAGTAAGTGGAAATGGATGCATCACTCTACCCCCCACAGTTAGAAACTCCATTGTATGAGGGACATTTTGCAAAGATTTCTTTTACTCTCTTCACTCATTTAATTAGGGAAAAAATGGAGTTCAGACAAGGCTTGCCAATGATGATCAGGTGATTGTTGATTTTAGTACTTTTTATGCAATGTAATGGTTTATTTACAGTAGCATCTTAGTCTTTGAAAGCAAAGAAATGTGTTTATTATCTACTGCTTATGAAAGTGTTCATAACAACCAATTTCACTGTGATATTGAGGTCTAATACAATTATTATTTTCTATTAGCCACATATATTCTTTTGGAACAGCTAGACCCATGATTTCATGTTATAACTTTAAATACAATCATATATTTTAGATGAGAGGATGACATTTGTCTACGTGTTTATTTTCCTAACGTGTTTAAAAAATTAAGAAATAAGCAACTTTTAAAAATGATTTAAAGATTTTTTTAAATTTTAAAAATGTCCAGAAAAAAAAACTCCTTGTAAAAAAGAATTTATTAAATAAATAAGGCTTTTAAGACAATTTTATTTTTGTGGAAAGGCTTTTAAGACAATTTTATTTTTGTTGTTGGGGGTGGGCAAGAGATATTTATATTGGGGGAAAAGCTCATGGGTTGGAATAGGCTGCAATTATTGCTCTCAGTGTTACTGTCAAAGATTGACTATGAACTCAAACTCTCATCATTCATCTTTCTAGTCCATATGGATATCCGTGATGGTGAAATGGATAATAATAATAATACAGGTTTGGCTTATGATATACCAGGCAGTGTGCTAAGTGCTTTAACTGACTCATGTCATTTAATACTCCATACAATTCTATTCAGAAGATACTATTGTTATTTCCATTGTATAGGATGAGGCAGCTAAGGCCATGGAGAATTTGAGATGACGAGACTATAAAGCTAATAAGTGCTACATCTGGGATATGAAGCTGGACATTCTGGCTCTGTCACCTACATTCTGCAGCTTGAAGTGTTTAGTTTCCCAGCTTCTGGTTTCTCTTCCTTGAACTAAGGAGGGAAAAATGACTGACTAAAAAAACACAAAGAATCAAATGTCCTAATTTTCCAAAATATTTAAAATAATTAATAAAAAAATGGGTGGTATCCAGAAGTCATTTAATCTTTCATTATTTATCTCTTTATACATGGTAGGAATTTGACATTTAAATGTAAAACTGCAAGGAACTCAGATACTCCCATTCAGTTTTTCCATGCACAGGATGAACATCAAGCTCACAGAGTCCTCCTACAACTGTTTCTCTTTCTTCTCCCCCTTTTAGAAAGATTTAAATAATGTAGGCATAATAAATATCTTGTTCATCTTATCCCCTCTGAGAAATAATCCACTCTGGAGTTTATTGTTAGAGCTTTTTTTGTCAGAGGAGTTGCCATCTCCCCCTCCCCCTCTCTCCCCGCCTACCCCAGTCCCCCTTCATGGTTCTTCATGAAGTCAGGTTGGGTGGGCTGATACAGTTTCAGTTTTGAAACCAGTGTGTGACTGAAAATGGGCCAATCTGTTGGAACTCCCACAGGCACCAATCGGGTTTGAGCTTACACTGGTACCAACCAAATAAAATAAGACTAATTAGGTTTGAAAGACAGGAGATATAATCCATGCCTCAGCCAGCTTCATCCACACTTTGATGTTTTCAGGGTTCGAACACTGGATCCTGTCTTTCTAGCACTGCTCCTTCATAAACCTGACCTCTGACCCTGCCACCTGCTGAAAGATGCTCTTGTCCTGTGCACATTGTCTCTGAAAGAACTGTTTGCTGTTGCCTTATATCCTGAAGTTCTAAGACCTATAACATTGGTCCCTGCCTCTCACAAATCCAGCATTTGTGCCCTGGTACTGTTCCCTCCAGCACTGTACTGTCCAGTATCTAGTGCTGCCTGTCCAGGCCCTTAAATTGCTATTGCTCACTTCTGTGATGCCATCTCTGTCAAGACCTTGGAGACCTTTATACACATCTGACTTTCGAGATCTTTATGGTACGATCACTGTTTCAACCCTACTCGACTATTACTGCTGCCTCAGATCCTACCTCTCTTTGCTTTATTCAAATTTTTTAAAAATCTCTCTCCCCTTTGTAAATAAACCCTGTTGTTATTGCATCCTGAGCTGGAGTCATGCCCTGTAATTGCAGTTGTGAGAGAGCACCAACACTGATATTTGACCCCTAGGTTTTTGCACGGTTTCAAGTTGACACTTGGAATCACCATATTTTAGTCCAAAGCTCTGTCAAAGTAGTTATAGTAAGAAAAATTAACTTATCTTCCTGCAATAGTGATATTCAGGGACTGGAATGTGATTTAAGAAGTAGATACATATTTTTGTAATATCAAGGACTTGCAAATAAATTGCAGCATGAATGGAATGTTCTTTGAGATTATATGCAAAATAATTGTCTATGATTGACTATGCAGGTGCCTACTGGATGTAAATTGTTTTTAACTCGTATGATGCAAGTGTTAACATCATTGGTAACAGTGGTGATATCTAAAAAAGCAGAAGTTTCTTTGCACTTTCTTGACCTTCACTACTTCTCTACATGAAGATAAACTACGAAATATGTCCACAACAGAAAGGCATCTCATATATTTTATATCCAATTTATGAAAGATTTTTCAGTTATAGTGCACCCTCCTGATTGAATTACTTAAGAACAAAGAAAAATAGTATGCCATAGAGGAAAATTAAGAAAATTTGTGGAACAAGATAATTCTAAAATAAATAGCTCATTGACCTCATGTATTTCAGTGTAACTATTTGATATACTACTACTAATAATGTTCAACATTTGTTTAGGATTTATTATAAGTATTTAGCATGGGTTAACTTATTTAAAATAAATCCATGTAGTACATACAGTTATCATTCTTGTTAAATAAATGAGAAATATGAGGTTCAGTGAGATTAACCAATATTTTTAAGATCAGATCGTTTAGAAGTGGTGAATCTGGGATTCGAGCTCAGTCTGGAAGTTATTACTGGTGTTCAAGTAGAAGGGAAGGGGAAGGGAAGGTGGAGAAGGAGGGCAGAGACATTTTAGAAATAGTGAAAATCAACAAGGTATCTGTCATTATGAACAAGCTCCCAAGTCCGTGATTATGCACAGCAATTTAGAATTCTCCATAGGTTTCTGTGAGGTCACTTTCTTATTGAACATCTCTGCCCAGGGATCAGTATCATTGTTGTCTTAATTTTTTTTCAGTTGGCTTTTGATGGTCAATAAAGTCTTCATCACATTTCAGCTTTTGGGTGACAAATATTGTAAATAACATAATGGTGCTAGAGACAATATCGGTATCCTAACGTGAGCGTATTTTTTACCCAACAAGAAGCTCTTGATGAAAGCCCTTATATGAAAACACCTCCTTTCTCTCTCTTAAAGTGAATTTTCCAGGATTTAAGTTAGCTGAGTCCATGTCAGGAGGCATGGACCCTACGGTATAATTAATCCACCACTTCTGCTTAGATCTTTCGAATGACAGACACCATTCTGTTTAACCTATACTATATATAGGAGTATCATTAAGGATACACATGCTCGAGATGCCCTCTGCTCAGGTTTAGTTATGTGGGAAGCCATTCTAAAGTCAATATGCATAATTGTATTTTCTTATATTCAAAAATGTGTGTGAACCAGAGAGATGATTTCTCCACTAGGAGCGTCTTCAATCCTGGAGGCTTTGCTAAAGGAACCCAGTCACTCTCTAAACACCTGCTGAGCACTTTTTACTAGTCACAGTGTCAGGACCCATAATGGGAGTCAGAGTTCCTCTCTAAGAGACACAAAATTTGGTGCATGCGTTGGAGTTAGCTACAACAGAGACTTCTTTTAGAATGCAGAGCTATTTAGAAGAAATAATTAATTTTTTTTAAGCTATTCTAACGTCAATGTGTTTAAATGCAAGGGCAAAAAGTAAAAAATTATAGACCCCAGGGTAGAATTTTGTCTGAAATGAAAACTGGATTTACCGAAAATAGTCCATTATAAAAATATCCCAATACATTTAACATACGAAATGTCATATGCCAATACTTACTTCTACTTATTGTTTTAATAGATATAAGGGGGGTTTGTAGTAATGATTTTTAACCTGATTTAACATGACTTGTACATTTTGACACTCAGTTGAATATTTAGCCTAAAATTTCAGCTCACCTGTGTTTTAAAATATATACAATGTAGATCGATACTTACTCACAATCTTTAAAAGCAGGGACCAGAATGTTCTCATTATTTTAGGGTGAAATTATCTTATTTTGTTTTATTTGTAAGTGTGAGACTTTTCATAGTACTCTTTGTGAAGTATGAATTTTTTACAGATTTGCTGAAATTTAAAAAAATCTATTTTAGGAATATTTTACCAACTTAGAAAACTTTAATGAGCAACTCACTATCTGAAAAGAATATTTTGAAACAAAGTTGGTAGCCAGGCATGCCAAACACTGCTGTCTCTGGAACCCTGAACAACACATAACTCATGGGTCTGGCTACCATGAGATTGAGCATGAAATTTCACATCAAAGACCTCCATGCCTGAGAAGCAGAGATGTGAGGGGTGGTGTGGCCAGGGCAAAAGACAAAATACAAAGCAGGCTGAGTTCTTCCCAGTGTGTGAGGAGAACAGATGGAGTTTCTGCAGGCAAGAGACTTTTGTAGTCACTGCTCACCCTGGAAATAACAAGTTCCTGTGGTCAGTGCTGCATTAACACGGGAATTATTGCTGAAACACCAGTTGTAGAAGACCAGGGTAACTTGTAATAGGGTGTCTATATCTCAAGATGGGACTGGGTTCATGGATATACACCTGTGCTGTTGCACAGAATTCTGTGCTTGAGAAGACCCATGCTTAGATTAATGTTCTAAAATGTTAATAATTTTTGAGTAGGAAACTCTTAATTTTTATCATGTAGCTAATTCTAAATGATATTTTAATATCTTGATTCCAATGTAGCATATTCAACATGATTCTAAAGGTTATTTTAAGTTAAGAACTCCTCACTCATAAAAGCTACTGACAATGTTCAGGTTAGAGAAGGTCTATAAATTATCACATGGAGAGGTCTTGAAGAAATGGGGAACAGTTAGCAAGATATAATGTGGTAAAGTTTTATGATTATTTTCTTCTAAAAGAGCTTCTTATTTATGATTATTTTCTTCTAAAAGAGCTACAAACTGTTACATGGCAGGGGGGGAGGAATAGGCGTTCCATGATTTTTAAAAATTATTTTATTTTAGTTTTTAAATTTCATAAGACATCAGTCATCTTTGTATGGTTGTTGATTCCCTTGGGAATGCCCCCCTTTCCTCCGACACCCCCCACCCCTCTACCCCAATCACTCCATCTTCTCTATCATTGCTGTTTCTTGTTCTTTGTTTAGCCTATTGGTCTCTTCCTTTTCTGGAGCAATGTCCTTTTTCTGGGTGAGGATCTGCTTTCATGGGGCGTGATAGAACGTGCTGCTTAGATTTCCAGTCTTAACTTTGTGTTGGGCAGTCAGTCCCATCTCCTTTGGTGTCTTTCAGTGCCTCCTCATTCTTGCTGTCTCCTCCGTTCTTATTTCTGTTCCATTTTGCTGCTTCTTCACCTATAGTTCCAGCCTCTGGCTTAGGAAACCTGACTCCTAGAGATTGACGATAGAAGAGCTCCTCCATGGGGACAGACATCAGCAGATAGTTTTTCTGACTTGTCTCCTCTCTCCTAGTTTGCAGCTCTGCTGTGGGGCTTCTGTGGAGAAGGGGGACACCTTGCTCTCACTGAAGGACTCACTGAACTGAGATTTTGGCTCCCAGCCTCCAGTGACATTGTAGGTGTAATTCTGTGATAAGTCATCACTATAATTGATCTCACAGTCCTGTGTTCAGTGATTCCTTCCATGATCATTTTGGGTCCTGTCCAGGAGATATGTATGTCCAGGGACTTTATCCATTCCCCTCACCTCCTCTGTGTCTGCAGCTGGATATTAGTGTTTTTATTATTCTGGACGAGGACTGACTGGAGTGGGTGGAGTGGAAGTTAACCAGAGGGGGATCAGTCAGCACCCCACCCCACCCAAGCTCCATGATTTTGTTACTGAAGTCTTTATCTTAGAATAGTGAAAATGATATAAAATAAAATAATTAAATAAAAATAAAGATAGTATGCCATATATTAAAAAAGTGAAAAGGGATTTCTTTGTATAAATGGTGTTTCATTATTTTTGTTCATGACCCACAGTAATATATGCTTAATACATACATTTATATGTTTAGTACATTTAAATCAAGACCATATATATATATATATATATATATATATATACAATGATGTGTATACAAATATGGAATATACACATAAATTATATACATATATAGATGTATATGGATGTATATGTATTTATATGTATTTTTTACACATTTCTACACTACTTTTATGAAATTACTCTTATCCCACACAGTGCCTTATGATGTTTTCCTCTTTTCTCTTTCATTAAAAAGTATATGTGTGTTGTCACCCAGTAAATCAATTTCCTGACCAACTAATGGATCACTGTTCACAGTTTGAAAAATTCTTTCATGTAGCATAGGTAGAGTTGTATTAGAAAGCTCTTAACATATTTCTAGCTCTAAGATTGTAATTTATAATGCCCAAAATTGCAAGTTGCTCCAAAGATGGCTAAGGAGTATGTGCCTAAGCAACTGAATGGTAAAATACAAAAAGCCCTACACTAAGTCTCAGGAAATTTGAGTTCAAACCCTTGGTGGGCTATTATTTTAACACCTTAAGCAAGATTATATTAATTATATTATATTATATTATATTAGATTAATTATATTAATTAATTTTTTTCTCAATAGCTGTATCTGAAAGATAAGAGGTTTTTTTTTAATCTAGAGAGTTTTTTTCTTTTTCTAAAATATAGTAGAGTGCTATTGCCACCCAAACAAAATCTTTGCAGTATGTGATATAGTGAAAAGTAGTACCACTGTGATGGGAATTGAAATGGGTAGTCTGGAGTCTCATAAACCTTGCTCACCAGTTTCCTCACCATAGTCCCCCAACTTCCTCCTGAGGAATTCTGAGAGTCTAGTCAACAAAGTTTGAAAATTACTTCATTCAGTAGCTCAATCTTTGATCTGGGGACTATTGTTATGACTGGTAATCAGAAATGAAGCAAAAACTCACTTTTTCTCAGTTTTTCTATCAATTCAGTATTTTATTCTCAGTTACCCTCATCATGAAATCTCTTCAGAATGAAAGAGTAAAACAGTTACCTGTTTTAGTTTCAATATCTAATACAGTGCCCACCAAACAATAAGTGCGCAATCAGATGTATTGAATAAGTCACTTGAAAACTTTTGTCATAGTAAAAAGTGGAAGAGCTGTGAAAATTCTCAAATTATTAAAGAATGCATATTTTAAATCTCAGAAGTCATGCTGAGCCAGGTTGGTCTTAGTGATACTTTTTTTGGTAGTGAAATTGAACATTGTTTTGCCCCCAATTTGACAGATAAGAATAGCAGGACCCTGTAGAATTTATTGTCATTTTGATGGTAACCTAGTTATTTTCAGGCAGAAATGATGATCCATACTATTGAATTTCTGATGTTTATTGGTGAGTTCTAGGAGGAATTTCCACGAGTACATCCCAGAGTTCAATGAATGAATGGGATTCATCTTAGTTCATGACTTTGTAGAGCCCTTTAAAACATCGGTACTTTGTTTAGAAGTGTAATTGGTAAGAAGGAACTTGCACTGTGCCAATCACTTGGCAATATGGACTCACCCATTTCACTCCTGAATATGACAACCTCACTGTTAATAGCAATTCATAATATAGCTGTATGACTGAAAGCAGATAAGGAAAAAGTAAGGTCATGTGGATATATTTTTCCGTTAGTGGAATTATTCCTTAGGAAAAAATGGTGCCTTGGTTGGTAGATCCTTATCATATCAAGTGGGCTTTTCAAAATGTTATGTTTCATTTGTATCACTAACTATAATCTTAAGATGACAAGCGATGAATGAAATATAAAGCTTCTGGTTACACAAGGTACTCATCTTCATGCACAACATCAGCATTAATGTAACCTTTAAAACGTAACCTTTAAAAATCAAGGTATTCTCAGCAGCATGACCCATATCAAAATGGAACTGCCTGTCAAGCTTTGCTCATTTGGTGCATGAACTTTTATATTTTCCTTCATAGCTTTATGTTACAATACCTTTATGATGACCCACACAGCATGCCGATGTAGAATTTCCATAACTGTAAGCCCTCAGCCAAAGGTATACAACTGTCATTTATCTGTTTAGGTATCTCAGAACACCCAGATACTTTGAAATAGTTTCTTCCCTAAAATGAAATCAGAACATTTTCCAAACTAGTATGTACATCTCTAAAATAAGTCTGAGCATTCTTCTTTATTCTCTAATACAATTCAATCATGTTAAGAACATACTCCTTGTTTGATTAGATTTTAGGAGAACATTTTATATTACTTGATGTATGCATAGTATACAAGTCATTTAGCTACTTTTGAAATGACAAACAATGTTTTCTCTCACAAGTTCCAAAATAAAAATAGCTCAGGGAACCAAAGTTGGTCTAAAAAGCAATATATTCTAAGCAAGGTGGGCTTTTGGAAAATGCTTTACTGGATAAAATGAGTTAATTTTGAACTTTGGATAAAATGACTGGATAAAATGACTTAATTTTTGAAATTTGCTTTACTGGATAAAATGACTTAATTTTGAACAATATGAAATTGACAATTTTCAACCACTTTGATCTACAGAAAGTGACAATTTTACATAGTTCAATTTACATTTCTAGGCACCTGTTGCTTACTCTGCCATTATGATCTCCTGAGAAATTTAGGACTGCCAGAGTGAGAAGGAAATGGAGTCACAGTGAAACTCTAATGCATTTCACCTTGCTTTCATAGCAAGGCAAAATACTCAAATAGTCCTTTGGTTATTCTTGAAAAAAGGGTGAAAGTACTTCAGAAAATTATCAATGACTTATTTCACTGAATATTTTCACTTTCTAGAAAAGTACACTTGGGAAATAGTAAAGATAATGTATGTGTAAAACTCATTTTATGATGTCAGTAGGTTATAATATCAAAAATTTAAATATAAAAGGACAGTAATAGAAGTTCGATTAAAGTATAGCCCTTGCATATTAAAAATTAAAGGAAAATAGTAAAAATGTTTATGAAAAACTCTTTTCTTAAAAAAATAGGATGCAAAATAGATTTACATTATTATCTAATTAAAACCAAATATAGGTATATACAAGCAGATATATCTAAACAAATGTAACTACTATGCATACAAAGACCAGAATTCCATTAATTGTTTTCCGTGGTTATTTCTGGATGTAAGGTTAAGATTATTATGGATGATTTTGAATCCTTGTTTTTCTGTATATTCTACAATGAGTAAGTATTAGTTTCGTGATAGAAAAAAAGTAAAAAAAATAAACACCAGGATATTGAGTTAGAGTTCATTAGATCACTGACTTATGAATTAAGACCTCAGTGTTTACATTGTTGGGGACCATTAACATAGACAAATGTAAATAGAATCTTATACATTTTGAAACTTGCCTTGAAGTTCCTGGAGAATCTGAGTTACCAGAAGAACAAATGACAAAAGGGACAGAGATGGAAAACAAACTGCTAGGAGCAATTCATAGCAAATAAGTAAGTTCAAATTATTTTCCAGATCCCCTATGCCTTTAAATCCCCCCATTTGGATTGTATACCTTGTGACAGTGAGTAGCAACTAGATTGCTAAAGAAGGCAAAAAAAACTTACTTGGTAAATAGAAAGCATTTTATGGGAGTGAAAACTATATAGGATTTGTCAAACTTAATTTGGGAATTATTTTAGAAACATTATTTCTTTTATCTCTACCAGAGAAAGAATACTTTAAATGGCTGAAGGACTGAGTAAAATATTAGAATTTTGTTCTAAAAAGACACTCTATAAAAAAATGGAGTTAATTAATGTAACTTAATTACATCACCTCATAGACCAGATCCTTAAAATTTATATATAGTAGCAATGAAACTAGCAACTAACCAAATGGTTAGGCCGGGCATGGTGCACAAGCCTGTAAGCAGCAACCTAAGGAAGTCGCGGCCGGGGTCAGGGATTGAGGATTGAGTCCCACCCGGGCATGTAGCGAGACCTACTTCCAAAAACATAGCTGGACATGGTGGCGTGCCCCTGTAATCCCAGCTACCTGGGACGCTGAGGTTGGGGAGTGCTTGAGACTGTGGTACCCCGGGCAACGAGAGCCTGCGGTTCCACGGGCAAAAATAGCAGGACTAATCTCAAAAACAAAAAAAAACTAAATGGTTAGATGCTGCACAGCATAACACAATTACACTTTGTGACCAAAGGACAGATTGCATTCTCTTTAATATACCAATTTATCTCTTCAGTACTTATTTCTCTTTTGCAGCTTCAGAATGTTTAAATTAGAAATTGAAAGATAAGAAGTTTGTGTATATTATAGAGTACATAATTACATCAGAGAAAAACAAAAGGCCAATGTTACAAGGAACTTTTTTTTTTTTTTTTGAAGTAACAGGGTAGGATTTCCAGGTATAGGCATTATAACCCAGGTATAGGCATTATAACCCTCCCACAACCAAAGCCCCCATAGTCCTTCATCATAATACATTATGCTCTCTTTCCACCTTTTTCTTGTCTCTCCCCACCCTGGATACCTCAATTTTATGGTCAGCTTTCAGGGATTTGTTTTAAAGTTTGTCTCTGTTTGATCTTTTGTGTTGTTTTTCTGTATTCCATATGTAAGTGATACCATTTGTGGTATTTATGTTTCTCCTCCTGGCTTATTTTGTTTTACATAGTTCCTTCCAACTCCATCCATGTTCTTGCAAATAGTAAACATTTGTCTCTTTTGATCACTTGAGCCACATCTTAATTCACCCATTTGTCTTGGGACAGCACTCATTATTTCAGATGTTCATTACAGATTTGAGCTTCTGTTCTTTAATGTAGTGTGAACTGGCTCTGACAAAGGAAATGCAACTTAATATTTCTCATGAAAATTAGTGAAATGGAAAGAATAGCTCCTTTATCATTTGGATAGGCAAATGAAAATATCTGTGTGTTCCTTTTACAAAAGTGACAAGTTTAGAGGCAAATTAAGCACATTTTCAATTTGGGCAAAACTCTCCATGAATTACAATTCAAAATCCATTTCTGGACAGATCTATAGATGGCAAAAAAGATGAAGGAAAACATAAACAGCTGGGACTATATCAAGCTAAAAAGCTTCTGTACAGCAAATGAGACAACAGACAAAACAAAAAGAAACCCAACTGAGTGGGAGAAAATTTTTGTCCTCCACAAAAGTGATAAAGTTTGATAACAAAGATGCACAAGGAAATCACACAACTTAACAAAAGCAATATAAGAAGGCCTGTCAAAAAATGGGGAGAACTAAAAAGATACTTCTCCAAAGAGGAAATTCAAATGACCAACTTGCACAGGTAAAATTGCTCAATGTCACTAGCAATAGAGAAATGCAAATCAAAACCACAACTAAATACCACCTTACACCAGTAAGAATGGCCCACATTCAAAGAACGGGCTACAACAAGTGCTGGGGAGGATGTGGAGAGAAAGGAACACTTTTATACTGCTGGTAGGAATGTAAACTGGTCCAACCACTATGGAAAGCTGTGTGGAGGACCCTCAAATTAATGAAAATGGAACTACCATTTGACCCAGCAATTGCTCTCTTGGGAATCTATCCAAAAGAAACTTCAGTGTGGGTACAAAGAGACACCTGTGCTCGGATGTTTACTGGAGCACTATTTATGACTGCAAGGACTTGGAAGCAAACTAAATGCCCCAAAACAGATGACTGGATGAAAAATTGGTATATATACACAATGGAAAACTACTCATCAATTAAAAATGACAAATGTGATGATTTTATAACATGGATGTACTTAGAAGAAATCATATCAGCAGAAACAAGTCAAAAAGAAAAAGACAGAAACCAAATGGTTTCACTAATATATGGGATATAGGGAAAAAATAAACAAAAGCCATGAGGAAAAGTCAAAACAAGCTAAGCATCAAACTGAAGAACACAACTTTGGGGAGGGCGGAAAAGGGGGGAAGGGTGGGGAGGGGAATGAATCCCTGGGATTACAGAGATGTGACATATATATTTTAAAAAAAAAAAAAGCAAAAAACAAACTAAAGTACACAACTTGGGGTGGTGGGGGTGGAAGAATGGGAATGGTCAGGGTGGGGAGGGGGTAGGTGAACCCCAGGGAATACAAGATGTGAAATATACACACACACATATTTAAATAAATTATTTAAAAATTTTAAAAAAGCACATGTTTTCATTTGCCAGTATATCTATGGATGTACCAAATCACTGTTTCATGAGTGTACATTTCACTTGGTAACCACAACAACCTTAAGCATTGGTAAATTAGCAATAGTAGCAGTCTGCAAATACATATCCTTGTCCTCAAGCACATCCATGTACTAGCCTAAGTCAGAATTCATTCTTTTTTTAAAACTGGGTGATATTCCATTCAGTATGCATATACTAAATTTTGCTTATCTATTGATTTCCCTATATGGGCACTTGGATTGCTTTCATGTTGTAGCTAATTTAGAAACTACTGCTATGACCATAGAAATGTAAACATCTTTTGGGGTCCTGACTTTCAATTATTTTAGATACATATTGGGAAGTGGAATTTCTGGATCAATGGCAATCCTATTTTTTAATGTTTTTTGAGGGATTGCCATGTCATTTTCTACAACAGCTGCACTATTTACTTTCTCACTAATACCAGTTTCTACACATCCTCACCAATGGTCGATCCTTCCTTCCCTCCTTCCTACTTCTCTCCCTCCCTTCCGTCCTCCCTTCCTTCCTTTATCAACCAAGTGTGTATGAGGTGGAAACACATTATGGTTAGCGAAGATAAAACTAGTCACCAAAATACAAATATTCTGTGACTTCACTTATATGAAATACTTAATAATAGTCAAATTTATGGAGAAAAAGAATAGAATGGTGGTTCTAGGGATATTTGGAGGGGATGATGGGGAATTATTACATAATGGTTGTAGAGCTTCAGTTTTACAAAGTAAAAGGAGATTTGTGGATGGGTGCTGGTGACAATAGTATAGCAAAGTGTATATGCCTACCAGCACTAAAGTGTAAGCTTAAAAAAATGGTTAAGATGGTAAATTTGTCATGTGTTTTTTTATCACAATTATAAATGAATAAGGGATTGATATTTAGAAAACTACCAAAGTAAAACTGTATTTATATATATAAATCTTCCTGCCCAAGAAGAAATAGCCTGTAAGAAATAATTCTCATTTCAGTGAGAATTATTTTGTACAAAAAGTGCTGGTTCAAAATTATGTAAATAATTCTTACATAATTAAAAAAGAAAAATATCATTTATCAATCACTTTGGAATGATATCATAAAATACCAATGTTCAGTTATTTGGCAATGAATACTTGGAGAAGGGTGACTGAATCTCTGGGTCTCACAAATACAAAGGTAATAGATACCCATATTGTTGTGCCATCCATTTTATAGCCATCATTTTTAAATTATGTGTTTTGAGGTAACATTGGTTTACCACACTGAATGTATTTTAGGGATATAAGTTCACACCTCTACATATATATGTTATATCATATCATGCCCACCAGCAAAGCCCCAGTAATCTTCTGTAATCCACTGGATCCCCTCCCCTCTTCACACCTACATCCTCACTTCTGGTCTCAGTTCTGCACTCAGATCAAGGAATTGTTTTTATAACTATTTGTTCTGTTGCAAATGATAGTAGACATTGAATTATCAAGTTGTACATTTGACATATGTTCAGCTATACTATTGGGTACTTTCTGTTAATAATAAAAAGTAAAATAGTTATGATTCATAATAAAATAAACTACTATTTTATAAATCAGACTTATTCTTTCAAAAAATATTTTTGAATCTATGCATTGTACCAGGCACTGTGTTAAAAAATCCACAATTTATTTCTTAGTTTTACTCTTAAGTCAAACTTCAAAATGTGAATTTCACTAGTTCAAAATAAAAATGAATTTGAAAGTTAAGTTTCTTTATTTCCAATTAACTTTTTTCATAAGTATCACATGACTCATCCACATACTTATAGTCCAAGAATTTATAAATTATTTTTATTAGTATTTTATTGATATATTCAATTAGATGTATCTGATAGAATTTATTCTTACCTGTTTTCCAGGGACTATGTGTTGGAATGGGGATAAGAGTGATGGTATTTAAAGGGTATAAACTTGTAATGACAAAAAATAAGTCATGTAATGTGATTAATAGTTACACTGGTAATCATATGATAATATATCAGTGTATCAGAATTATACACTGTATTTCTTAAACTTACATGATTTTGCAAGACCAGTGTCCTAACCCAGGAGCTTTGGACATCAAATGTAATTTACACAATTTATACAATTTTGCACATCAAATGTAAGTCATTAAAGAAAGGAATATTCATTCTAAAAAAAGAAAATAATTTGAAGTGAAATCACTAGTCAGCATATATGATCATATTAACTTCAGATCTAGACATTTTTTCCATCATGTAGTTTCTAAATCCCTCTTCATATCTGAGAGAAGCATCTGATAATTTAGCCACCATTTTTAGAACTAATGTGTTAACTAATTTAATCTTCATGACAAGCTAAAGGGTGGATGCTGGGACTATCACCATTTTATACTGGCCAACACCCTGACACAACAAAGCTAAGTCACTTACTCAGACTATGAATAAAATATGGAGTCAAGCATCTATGGAATCATTGTAGTACAAAGAATCTGGGAACTCAGCCTCTGCATTCTCTTCTCCATGAAGTGCGAGTCTGTTATCCTTATTTGGAACAAGCATAATAAAGTTACTGACAGAGATAAAATAGGTATTTATAAATTTCAGTTAGACAAATGAATCTGCCAAGATAGAAGAAAAGCATGGGAAGCGAACATCTAAGCCATGTGGAGATGAAGACATTGATAATTCCTTGTCTGAATTGTTCCAGCCTAGTCTATATGTGGGTTCACAACAAGTTGCCTAAGGGAACCATCCAGCTTTGCCAGAGATAGCATTCCAGGTAATGCTCATGCTAAGCTCCTGCTTAAATGGTTCATATGCAGCTGCTCCCACATACATATACACACATGCTCCCTATTACTCACCTTCCTTGAGACCTTTGAGCTGACCTGAGCCTTTGTCCCTGCTCTTCTTTTACCATCCCTGTTTGTGTTTGTGTTGCTCTCCATAATTACTTCTTATTTCAGGATCTCTGCATATCTCGTTTGCTATGATAGGGATGCCCTTCCTCTGATTCTCCCAGATAACCATTCTCCCAGATAACCTTGAAAAAGTTCTGCTCATCTTTCTTTCAATGATGTAATGTTATTTTCCATAATACCCTCCTTCCTTCTCTAGGTAGCTTTGATTCCTCTCAACTATTTTTCTAGAGCACTACACACTTTTATGGAACACTTATCACAACATATTAAAATAATGGCTGACATAGCTTTTTCCTCTACTAAGTTTAACTTAGGAAGTGGCCATAGCTTCATCTTTATCCTCAGAATCTGTTAGAGCCTGGCACAGAGAAGTTTCTCAGTAAATGCTTTTAAATTACATTCTGTATTATAGGATATGATTTTATGTATATTTAATGTCTTCTGGCAAAATAAAATGTCAGGACTCATATATGGGTGTTTTATAGCCAAACAAAAAAGCAAACAAAATACCAATAAATTAAAATAAAATGAAACCTTAAAACCCAGCCTAACTTTGAAATATCTTGACCCTTAGTGCAATAGTGTTTTCTTTTATAGAAATTTAGAGGAATCCTTTGTGAACTTACCTTCTGAACAACTCAAATATTTCTAAGATTAAGTGATTTAAAAAACAAACTTTAAGAAGATCTAGAAGTTGTGGCATTTGTCCTTATAAGAGATAGCAATTGTGCTGTTTTCCACATGCATTTTAAAGTCAGCTTTGCTTCTTCTGTAATATGATCAAATACATCAATCAGTGACCTCAGAGAAGTCTTCCCAGCTGCTCGAAAACCTTTCTTTTTGAGGTGGATCTTCAGATAGCTAAAAGCTCTCTCTCTTCCTTCTAGGTAGCAACAAAGAGCAAACTCATCTAAGGAAAATATATCATTGGACCTATTCCACTACCTTTTATTCAGTCCCTGTGTCTAGTAGACGCATAAAAACCATGTGCCTTGGATGGAAGCAGGTTTCATCTATCCAGCAAGGGCTTTCCCTATAGCTGAGCTGTTGGCAGATTGAACCCCACTCTAGCCAGATACACACACAAAATGCAGTTCCCTCAAGCAACTGTTTTCGTGTTTTTCTTCTGTCCCTGTTGAGCAAATGCCTACCAGAATAATTCTCTCCACTGGCACACTGTGAGCCAGAGCCTCTTGCTGGCATGAAAGGGAAGCACCATAGACTTTCTCTCCAGTGTGTCAAGTCAGGGCACACACAGCCCCAGTTACAAGATAAATGGTGGTGTGGAAATAAGTCAGCTTAGCCAACAACTGCCTGAGTGCCACAGTCAGTGTCTTTTCTGTAATTATTGCATTTAATACAGCTAGTTACTTGCACAAAAGAGCTTCCGGATACAGCAATTTCCACTGGGGGCTGTTTAGGAATGTAGAGGCCCATCATTTAGCCCTGATATTGTTGGGTTGTCAGAATTGATCATAGCTCTTGAAGGAACACCTCTAGCTTTTTTTTCTTATGGAGTGCTTCAGAGTGACATTTCACATTGTTTAAGTAGGAGTGATCTGTTAGTTTATATTTTATCTAAAACTGCGGATCAGATGACCTCCCTTAGGGCCTAAATACATGAATCCTTTCTGTATGTTATAATTAATAGTGGAGCCGGGAGAGAAATTCATAACAAGGGGCCGAAGAGCTGGGCAGAACAACTTGTCAAAAAGAAGGAAATTCCACTACAGATTAGCTTATTTTTAAGCATGTCAAGCTCTACATACAAACATGATCTATTGCTTCCTTGTAATGTCTGTTTGGGCCCACATGCTCGGGGCGGTGTCAGAGACTGCTGTAAATTTTGTCTGAGTCAGGGCAATTCTGATTGATCTCTGAGTGTAAAATCGATAAGAAGACACTGTCATTTTCTTAAAGGATGAGCTAGAAAAGGAAAATAAATTAAGACTCCACTGAATGTCTATCTCCAGTGCTCATTAATTCAGTGTGGTCTGTACTTTGTTAATGTTATGGCCACAGCTTTAATCTTCCAGGTGCTCTTCCTGTGGCTACTTGCCAGCGGTCCTTTCTTATGTTATGTATATTTCATTTCAATGGGCCCCCACCCTACCCCCCCAACTACCCCCTCATC
>PVHY01006377.1:0-75074 GCA_004024945.1 Uropsilus gracilis | reverse complement strand
TTCTATCTCTTTAAAGAATGTCATTGGAATTTTTATTGGAATTGCATTGAATCTGTAGATTGCCTTTGGTAGGATGGTCATTTTGATAATATTAATTCTTCCAATCCATGAACAGGGAATGTTTTTCCATTTCCTTATGTCTTCTTCTATCTCTTTTTGGAGCGTTTTGAAATTTTCTTTGTATAGATCTTTAACATTTTTTGTTAAGTTTATTCCCAAGTATTTAATTTTTTTTGGTGCAATGGTGAATGGGATGGTTTTTCTGATTTCTTCTTCCTCTGCTTGACTTTTCGCATATAGGAAAGCCACAGACATAAAAGGGATACAAATAGGCAAAGAGGAACTGAAGCTATCATTATATGCTGATGACATGATTCTCTATTTAGAAAACCCCAAAAAATCCACAGAAAGACTACTTGAAATAATAGACCAGTTCAGTAAGGTAGCTGGATACAAAATCAACACACTGAATCTCTATTTTGTTTTGGATAAAATTATCATTTTGATGAAAGTAATTCTTCTAATCCATAAGCATGAGCTATCTTTTCCTTAGTGTCTTCTATTTCTTTTAACAATGTCTTATAGTTTTCATTGTAGAGATCTTTCACCGCCTTTATTAAGTTCTCAGATATTTTATTCTTCTAGTTGCAATTTAAATGGGGTAGTTTTCTTGATTCCTTTCTCTTCTAGTGCATGTAGATTTTTGTAAATTGATTTTATCACCAGCCACTTTACTGATTTCTTGTTTCTGATAGTTTTTTCAGTGTAATCTTTATGGTCTTTGAAGTATCTACAAAGAGTGATAATTCTATTTTTTTCCCAACTTAGATTCCTTTTATATCTGTCTCTTGCCTAACTGCTCTACTTAGGTATTACTGTGCTATGTTTAATAGTGGTAGTGGAAGTGGAAGTTTTCTGTTAGTATCTGATTTTAGAGTACAAGTTTTCAGTTTCTTACCATTAAATATGATGTTAGCTGTGATTTTGTGATATATTGCCTGTAATGTGGTATTAACTTCTTACTTGCCATCTATTATGTCTTGGTTAATAGGTGGATATGATTTTATCTTACAGTTGTGCATGAATTTATCTTACAGTTGTGCATGAATGGGACTGGGATATCCAGGCTCTTATGCCTGGATTCTGCCTAGGTGTACCAAAATAGCCTGGGCAAAGTTCAAAAGTCCCTCTATGAAGGAGGCAGATTAATTGGTGATGGCTGTGGGATGATAAATAGTTACTGAGGTGATAAACTGTATACCTGACATCTATACAGTAATGTAAACTAATGTTACTTTAATAAGTAGAAAAGTCCCTCAACAAAGGAATTTCCCAAGGTGGCATGGTCAGGACATTTTTCTTCTTCAAGAACCTATCAACTCTAACAAATCTACTACCAGCAATAACGTAGAAAATATTTAGGGCATTAAACCAGCTTTGACCCTCCTACTGCTGCCATGTGTTCCTGTATACCTTCACTCTTACCAACACAGGTTGCAAATAACCATAATTAAAAATCCTAAGTATTTCTAAGGGAGTCTTCTCTCATTGAAAGTGAAAAACTAGCTGCTGAAAATGCATTTTTTTTTGTTTTGGAGTTATTACTCAGTCTAAAGAAAGCCCAGTGGCTAGTCACTGCTCCAGACTTCAATCTCCCCCTTCCAGTGGCCTGGTTCTCCTTAAACTCCTCTTTGTTGCCTTTATAGGACATGTGGCCAAACCCAGAGGGCCCCAGAGCCATGCTGTCTGAGATGTCTGAGAAGGGTAGTGTGGCCAGTGACCTAAAGCATAAGGAACCTGGGTGAACCTCCCAGTGGTCTCCTTCATGCCAAGGTGTTTACTAAAATCAGCACCTTACAAACATGGGTACTACCTCCTTCTCCATTTGAGGAAGCTGTGCTTTTCATTATGCCCCTACTTATCTTCACACAAATCATCCTTACTTCCTCCCCTTCTTTCTCCCTACCTCAGTTGAATCTGAGAACACCAACATATTCTGATCTCATATCCGATGACTAGGGCAGCCAAATACGGCACCAAAAACACAGAAACAGCAATTCCCTTAATCTCTGCGCAAAGACAAATTCTTAAGGACGGTGGCTATGTTCTCATTCCCTTTTATAAAAATCTTGACAGAATCACAGTTAAATGAGGTTTCTCTTAGAAATGTTAACTTCTTCAGTGCAGGACTTAGCAGGGGCTAGTGAAATATTCATCCAACTGCTTGCTGTTGACCTCCCCTGCAACAGTCCCTTTTTATAGATGGCAGATCTAGGTCCTAAGAAAAGAGACATGATTCGCTCTGTGGTCTCCGCTGGCCAGCACATGACCTCATGCCTTACTTTCCTAGGTCATCTCCTTCCTGCTCCTGGGTCTGATGTCCATGATGATCCCCCTGTGCCAGGGCTTCGGGGGCCTCATCGTTGTCTGCCTCTTTCTGGGCCTGTGTGATGGCTTCTTCATCACCATCATGGCACCAATCGCATTCGAGCTGGTGGGTCCAATGCAGGCCTCACAGGCGATTGGCTACCTCCTGGGCATGATGGCATTGCCGATGATTGCTGGGCCCCCCATTGCAGGTGAGAATGATAGCTCAAGGATGGTATGAGTGGGTAAGTCGTGTTTGGGGGGGGGGGTCCTACCTCTTGTGAGCACCTCTGCTTGAGGTGCCTTTTTCTCTTATTTTCTTTTAAGTGGCCTTGACAGCATGCATGAAACCTTTTATAACTACTGGTGGAAGAGGCAAAGCACAGTGTTCTTGCATGGATTAATTTGGAGGAATGGGCTTTTCATGGATGGATATCTGTTTCAGAGGTGTTTTAGACAGCATGGCAGATTCCAGAAGGGTGGAAAGAGAGAAATGGGTCTGGCCTTCTCAGCCAGTGTAATGATCCTGGATCCTCTCTTTCTTCATAGGCAAGTATTTGCAAGGTAATTGGGCAGGAAGAAAAGAGAAAGTGGGCCCTCATTTCATTAAAACTTAGATACCCCTTGCCTCCGCTGGCTTCTGTATTGATACTGTAGAAGAGATTCAATCAAAGCTACATCTCAGGACTGGGCTAGGTAGATTCACTTCTGGCAGGCAGCTTGCTACCTTTCAGCACTACCAGTTTCTCTCTCTACTCTCTCAGAAGGGCATTGTTAGTACTCCCAGGAACAGAGAAAGCAAAGAAAACCAATAAAAAGAGAACTTCATTTCCTTTCTTTAGCATTCATTGAGATATTGATTTATTTATGACCCAATTTAGGACAGTCAACTGGGCTAACTTAACAAATATTCCTGGAACACGAGTTCTGTGCAAGGTGCCATGAGGCATCCACTGGGCATATTGTGTGACAGTGGCAAAAACTTCCATTCTGGTCCTTGCGCAATAGCCACACTGCCTATTGCGGGGAAGGTGCCTCTAGCCAACCCCTGATCTCAAAGGTAGATTCCAGAACTGATGTCTCTTTTTGTTTTGCTGCCTGCCAAAGCAGTCCAGGGGCTTATTTGCCCTTCCTGAATGAGGTTTCTGGGATAGGTAGTCCACATTAGCTTCTAGACTTGGGTAGGGGAGCCTTGCATCCCATGTCAAACACATCCATGGTATTTGGCAGCTTAGAGGAACCCAGGGGGTTCAACCTATTGCAACTGATAAGGAAACATACATGTACAGATTTCTTTCAGGGAAAATGGGAACTTGACTGACTTGTTCCATGAGAACACTTTTACCCAAGATGGAGGTAGGAGGATTTATCACTGTGAACCATGTTTACACAGCTTCTGTAGAGTTTTTAAACTAGCTTCCTCCTAACTCATTATCTAGGAGTGACTGGAAGTTACTTATCTAGAGCTTTGTGAAAGTCACAGATGGAGAAGTTTCAGAGAAGCTTTACTGGTTTCTCTTGTAATGAGCATTAGCCACAGGGCCTGTAGTGTCAGTGTGTTAGGGAGGAGCTGCCTGTTTTGTGATAGACATTCTATTTCTTCCATCTAGGAGTGTTTAAGTTGAGGGGCCTCCTTAATCAAAGGGGTACAGACCGGGATTCTCTGAGCAGACATCACGATGAGTCCCAGAAATGGAGATCACTTTGGGCAGTAGGCAAAGCTGAGCTTGACTTGTCTCTCTTCACTGTTTCAGGCCTCCTTCGCAACTGTTTCGGGGATTACCACGTGGCCTTCTACTTTGCTGGTGTGCCCCCCATCATTGGGGCTGTGATACTCTTCTTTGTCCCTCTGATGCACCAAAGGATGTTCCAGAAAGAGCAAAGGGATTCCAGCAAGGATAAGATGTTGGCTCCTGACCCAGACCCTAATGGGGAGCTGCTGCCAGGTTCCCCTACCCCTGAGGAACCTATCTAAGGCCTCCTCCTTGCTGTTGTGTGCTCCTCCCCAGCTCTCTCCCTTCACCATGCCCTGCTCAGCATTTACATTTTTGCCACTAGCACACTTGTTCCCAAACCTGTGCACACAGCATTTCAGACACCTGACCATCCCTGTGGAGCCCAAGCTCCAGGTGTTCCAAACTCATTAACCAAATTCTCCCCATGAATACCTTTAAACTTGCCAGTGCCCTTCCCCTGCCAGGATCTAGGAAGGCTTAAGGTCACCCGCTGACCTTTGGAACCTTTCCATATACTTTCTAACCCCTGGGGGAAGGGCAGGATGGGACCTCTTGGCCCCAGCTCATTAATCAACCACTAAAAGCAACTGCCAAAGGTGCTATTATGAAGCCTGGTGAGGAGACCCAAGCCTCTGCACCCTGAGAATTCCTTGTACTTGGGAGCAGTTGGTTGGGAGAGGAAAAAGGCCAGAGAGGCAAAATGAGACAAGGAAACTTCTTTAGCCTCAGAGTCTCTGAGGGCTATGACTTCCCAAGAGCTGTGGGTGCCATCGATTTGCAGGTGTGCAGATAGTCTCCCCACCAAACAATTGGTTAACAGTCTGCTTCCTTCTTCTGTTTTTTCCTTTTTTCCTTCTACTGCTTCCTCTCCCTTATCTTCACCCTCTATTTCTTTTTATGACTGTCACAGACACATTGGTGCTTGAAGAAAGGAGGGACCCAGAGCTTGGGCCAACTAGCCTTGCCCTGGCTCAGCCCACCCCTAACACTAGCATCAACCCCACTCATCTCAGACTGAGTCACATCTCACTTTTTGGCTCAAGTTGCTATAATCATAGACTGGAAGAGTAGATTCACAGGGAAAAGACCTTACTAATTTTTAAAATTCCACTCACTGATTTTTATAGATTTCCCAGGCTAATGCTTCACCTGGCCCTCCCAACTCTCCATCCTTATATCCACCTGTCAAAATGTGAAGAAATTTCTTTCATCTCAGCAAGCAGAAAAGGACTCATAACAGGGATGGCACCAGTGGGAGGAAGGGCAACAATTATTGACCTGGTGAAAGACCAACTCCTTCATTTTTCATTATTCATGACAGGCATTTCCACCTGACCCAGGCCAGAAAAGGGAATGTTTTAGGGAAAATCCCATTCCTAATATGGATCCGAAAAAGGTTCAAGCAGCAGCTGCCTTATCAGGCTGGATTTATTTTAGGAAGGGGTGACCACATAGCCTTTACCACCCAAGTTGTCATCCATGTCAGGCATCCTGGGTCACTCTGCTTAGCAGGCACTAAAAGTATCAAGAAAGGTAGACTCTGGGCCATCTTCACCCTCCTGCAGTGGGTGCCAGACGCTTCCCTGTGCTCAGGCTCTGGGCAGTAGTCTTGCTGATGAGCATCTCAGCCCAGCTGTGTCTGGCCATCACCACTCTGTTTAGTGGGAGCTTAGCCTCTCTCCCCATTGTGTCTCTTTCTCTGGTCTACAGGCCTTAATTCTGTTGTGTTCCAACTGTTATTCTAAACTTCCATCATCTTCTTGCCAAGCATACTTGGCTGCCACTTGGAGCTAACAGTGACTTGCCATCCCAAGCCAGGGCTATCCTGGGTCCAGGAGGATGAAGTTCTCCCTGAGGGACTCCAATGAAGATAACGGTTCCCACCCTGATTTTTTCCATTACAAGCAGGCAGCTGAGGCACTGGTCTCTGATGGCCTCATTCAAATCAAAATCTTGAACTCCATTCACTAGTATCCCATTTCAGTTTGTGTCAACTCTACAAGGGAAAACCCACAGGTTCCTGACTCTTTAGATAGGAGGGGACCTGATTATTATACTTAGAACTTGAGTAGCTGTGGAACAGGTGGAGCTGAACCCAGGAGCCTTATCACTCCAAGACAGTCCACTAAAAATGCAGAGCAACAGGTTGCTGCTGCCATTCAGCCCTGCCCTACCTCCTCCAAGTCACCAGAGGGTAGTTGGGCAGGGCCTCCTCTGTTTTTCACAGTGTGGAGAACTCTTAAGAATCAGGCTGCCATCCACTTCTCTCCAAATAAAAGAAAGACATTCACAGGTTCCAAACATGCCCTATCAGGTATCACATAATATGGCGGTGTGCCCATTTACTTATTTCACACACATATGTGCACATGTGGACTTGTGTGCTTGTGGAGAGAATGTTGAGTGGCGAAAGCAGCACAGTATTAATATTTCAAGTAAGATGCAGCTTCTTTTGCACCACAGTTAAACCTAGGAAAATGAACAAAATTTGGGAGCTTGAAATCTGGGACATTAAAATCCTCAAAAGGTTTGGAACAAAATAAAATGATCTGAAAATCTAGCTTTGGTATATATGTTGCCTACAAGGATGAGATTGTCTTAACCTGGTTAATGGCAGGAAACAACTTCAGAACTGAAATCACATTTCAGATAAAATTTCTACCAGTCTCTGCTCTGTGAGAGAGTTCAGAAAAGGCTGCATGGGAGGCTGGAGTTGGTAGACTTTTCAGGATTGTGTTTTCTAGGGAGCTCTGAAGTGAGAAGCTGTTACCTCACAAAATGAGGACCCTCAATGGCTGTGTTAGATTGGAGGCCCCACCAAGGTCACCACCTTGCTACAAACATGCTGTTGAAAATAGGGAAATACTTCAGGAAGAATCTAGTTCAAGTCCCCTTTGTGGTTAGACAGTCAGGGGGTAACAGTCTGTATTGATTATGACAAAGCAGGCAGTAACCTTAGCATGTCCTTTTTCATTTTCTATACTGAATTTTAGTGGGGAAACTGAGACCTGTAGATAGGAAAGGATTGCAGTAGGCTCTGAGTTTATCAGTGACAGAGTAGGCTGAAACTTTAACTCAGGTAGTCAATTTCCAGTCTTTTTCAAATCTCTTATTTTACACTTGGGGAAAGAAGCCCAGGGAGGTGGAAATGAGTTGTCTATCCTTCAACATGTCTGTAGTGAGCCCATTTCTAAATGGGTATCAGCAGGAAGAGCTCTGAACAAAAAATAAAATCTAAGCTAAGTCTGACTTTTAATGCACCCCATCTTTGCATGGTTAATCTCACACCCAACCTACAGGTATTTTTGCTGTTCTCTTACCAGGAACTCCAGACCCTTGTGCTGCCCTAGCCTTGGAGAGCTGGTCCCACCTTCTACCCTTACACCTCTGACAACCCAAGAGGTCAAATAAAGTCTATCTCCTTATACTCATACTGGGCAGAGGAGAGGTGGAGAGGAGACTGGTTTTCCTTTGGGAGAGCATGGTTTACCACCCAGCTCTTGGTTATTTTATTTCCCCCCCTGACTCAGCATATATATCCTCAGGCAACCAGCCTCCTCATCTTCTCCCACTGAGGCTAATTATTATGTCCTGCTGCCACCCAAAGTCTGCTGCCCCCTCATTCCCTCCCCTAGTAGCCCCAAGGCCTGAGTCTATGTTTGATCACTCAGGATCATTAGATTTCAAAGCTGTGGAATCCCATTATTTTTATGAGCATATGCTTTCTTTCAGGGCCTTTTCATGTCTGAAGAGGTAACCAGCAGCTCCCTGCTGCTTTTCTCCCCCATCCCCCAAACCAGCCCAGGTGTCTGACAGTTGGAGCCAGGTTTGGTAGGTGTTTGTTAGAACCATAGCCTTCGAAGCATGTCCTGCAATTCTAGTAAGTGTCAGAACTCATCCAGCTGGGAGGACTTGAAATGTAAAGGAGACCCCACAGGCACAAGGAAAGGACTAGACATCCAACTACTGCCAGAGTTTGAGATGCTAACAGACCCTTCAGTTCCTGCCTTTCAGCATCCCCTAGTGGTCACCAGAAAGTGTTCCATGCCTGCTTTTCATATCAGCAATATATATATATATATATATTATTGATTACATATATGTATTTTATATCATTGAATACCCCGAGGTTCTCCCACCACCATGCCACCCGTGAACCATCATCTTGATCTCTTGTACTCATCAGGGACCTGCTATGTATGTGTCATGTATGCTGTCAGAACCCAGGGATTCCAAGAATGAAAGGAACAGAGGTAGAGAAAACCGAGAGGAAATTCAAGAAGGAATGTATATTTTCTTCTTTCCAAAATACCTGTCCCCCCTCTGGATGACAAAGGTCTATAGCTACTGACTTCAGCACCTTGAGGGAAGGATAAAGGCTGTAGTACCCCCTTTGACTGAGGTCAAAGCCTTTCCTCTCCCCACTGCCCATGACTGGTCTCTTCTGGCTCGAGCCACCCAGAAGAACTACTGGCTCCTAAGTCTTGGTTTCCTGCTGAGTCTGAGTTGTATAAAATTAGCCTATTGCTCACATCTAACAAATGTCAGAGCTCACAGACAGCTGGTGTGAAGAGTATTGAGTCCCACCTGTCTCCAGCCTGGACCAGTCCAAAGCTGAAGACACATACCTAGACCTGCCTACACCCAGGCATACCTGCACTACCTTCTGAACAGCTGGGCCCTGTGATCCTCCATGGGATTGTTAGCCAATACCGTCTCCCACCATGTCCCCATTACAGTATGCTGGGAAAATGCCTGTGGTTGGAAATCAGGCTGGGGACATGGAGGCCATTCCTGCCCCTCAGTGGCCCTCCATCCTTTTCACTACCTGGGCAAGGAAGAGCCTGCTAGACGTGTCACACAGACACACCTGTGGCTGCTACTCAGACCGGAACCCAGTGGTTCAGACAACTACTCTTTACCACCCAGGAGGGGAGACAGGAAGGAAACTGGGCAAATCTGGTGCTGTGGCCTATAACTATCTGGGAACCAGATGTTTAGACAGCAGTTACAATGTGTTGTGAAATCAACTCATTCTGGATCCACTTCCCCCATTGCTTTGCCCACATCACTGCCACCAGAAATGTCCTAACAGAGCATCCAATCTAGGAGGCCCTGGAGGTGATCCATGCTAGCAGACCAACAGCCCCTTTCAATCTGCAACCCCTCTACTTTCTTTCCATAACCAGACTGGTCCCCAAAGCCCCAATGGCTGTGTTGGCAGCATCCAAGGAGGACCTAAACAATTCCAGGCAGGATATCTGCTGGGATGTGGGGGCTGGGCAGCAGAAAAACTCTGGGAAATGCCTTAGTCCAGAGTAACTGTCTTCAGTGCTCACCAACCTTGAAGTCTGGACCCAGACTTCATGCAGATCAGCATAAAGGGACTGCTTCTGCCAAAGAATTGACCCACTCTCAACTACACAAATCCCCTTAAAAACTGTTCCAGGACTCCTATTGCTCACATCTAATAAATGTCAGAGCCCATGGACAGCTGGGGTAAAGAGTGCTGAATCCCACCTGTCTCCAGCCTGGACCAGTCCAAAGCTGAGGACGCATACCTAGACCTGCCCCAGGAGCAACCACACTGGTGGTTCCCTGGATCTCACACAGGGAGAAGCTGCTCTGTGTTCATACAGATTAACCACCAGGGCTTTCTAGGCTTGAGATCCTTCCTCCAAGCCTGAATGGAGCCCAGAAATGGTAAGAAGGACCTGATAAGACCCACCCTCCTCAACTTGCTCACCATCCAGAATGCCACACCCATCTCTCCAGCAACATGCTTCCTTCAGTCAATTGCTCTAAGTCCAGGATCACTGCTTCCATTCCTGTCTTAACATATAGCCACATGCTCCTTCCCTTCTAAGTTAGAGTCCTTGGGGATAGTGGGGTTGTTGCAGATCTTTATGCGTTGAGGCCTTGCAAAAGCCAGTGCTTCTTGTCATTTGAAAGGTTCCAGCTACTTCCCTCCTCATTTACCTCCCATCTGTACACATATGCACAAATTCCCTTCATCTTTCTTGCATGAACATAAGGGCTTTCCCCTTGACATATGTGAACACAGATGCCCCTTCCAATGGTAACAAATTACCCTCACCTGGAGGTTGGCAACTCCCAGGTCATAGGTCCATCACCCTCACCACCCCACCACACCTCATCCTCCCCAACCCTGGGAGGCAGAGGCTCTTAAGCTTGTTTTACAGATGAGGGAAGTTGGGCCCAGAAGGGAACTGAATGTCAGGTTTTCAAACTTCTCCAAGGTTCTTTCCACACCACCTCATAGAAATCAGGGAAATGAATCTCTCTCCCGAATCTTTCTTCTCAGAAAGCCTACCTGATACTCCCGGAGTCAGTACCTGTGGTCCCCAGCCCCAGCCTGTTCACTACCCTCCTCCCATGAAAGCTGTGGGCACTGAGTGGCACCACAAACCCAAGATGGAGGCATGGAGGGCAGCAGCAGCTGAGCCAGAATCCATGTTCCACCCACAAGTTCTCATCTTATCCTCTCCTGTGGAGGGAAAGGAACAGCGAGGGGAGTGTGGAAGAGGAATATGGAGGATCTAATCTTCCCCTGAGTATAAACATTATTATCTTCTGGGTTCCTCTCTGCCTCAAAATTGAGTTAAAACTCTGAAATGAGCTCTCCTATGCCTTACTCCCTCAAGTCCTTCTCTCATTATTCAATGTAATACTCATCACTGAGAGCTATTCCCAGGGTCTTACATATTGCCCATAGGCCTCCAAAGGGCCCGCTATCTGGATTATTGGGGAGCAGCAAGGAACACCTCCTGGGAGGTCCCAATTTCAAGAGAAAGGATTCATCTGTCTACATGGTCAACAAAACTAAGTCAGAGGCTCTTGCCAACCTACAGGGAAGAGATTGATGAAGAGAGGCAATATCATGTAGTTATTGATAGGAGACAGTCAACGGCAGCACCCAGAAAAAGGAAAAGTGGGGACATGCCTAATTCCTACCCCATATACCTCAGCGAGGTTAACAATTTTGCTACCAGCAGAAAATAAAAGATCCAAAGAAAGTCAAAATTGAAATGGTGGCGATCTTCAGACCCAGTATTTTTCACTGTACTCTGTGACTTTCTGGGAGATTTATAGACATATCTCCAAGTCTACTAAAATTTTTAGAAGTTATTAAAATCTCTATTAAATTTTCCCCTTCCATTATGAAGAACAGCTTAAAATGCTGCATGTTATATAAAAAACAAATCTAAGAAGACTCTATAAAATGGAGGGAAGGCAGAAATGCTGGAGACATAAGAACCTGAGGGTGATTCAGTGCTTTAAGTTTACCTTTTGCCTTATATATCCCAGGCTCAGAGTTAGAGAAGCCAGAAGTCCAGGAATGCCAAATGGACAGAACCCTAAAAAGCTTTAAAAAGTCTTTCTCTCTCTAGGAGAGGGACAATCAAAACTTTGAACAATAGCCATACTACTTCAGTCAAACATGGAAAAACTGTGGCCCTGACCCCATTGACAACAGCAAAATTGAGAGCCTGGGTTTTCACCTTCATCATGCTGTAGCAAAGCACTCTAAACCACCTCTATCACCATGGTAATGTCATAGAAAGTTGAACTTGGAGTCCAAATTTTCATCTCACTCAGGTAAAAACATGGGGAGCAGCAGTGAGACATCCATATCCCTTGCAGTTCCAATGGTGTGAGAGGAGACCTACTGGGTTCTTGAACCCCCATCAAGCAGTACCTAGACTCTCCTCACTACATGGGGGTCAGGAGTGTCCAGGAGAATCTGGACTTCTAGTTCAACCTGACCACTGGCGTGCTTTCAGAAGAGCCCCACTGAAACAGAACGTTTAAATAAGAAGCACAGTTCCATTGTGTACTACTAAAAATGTTCAGGTTTCAATCAAAAATCATTTGTCACGTCAGGGCATCATATCAGAACCAAGAAATGATAAACTTGGATTAAAAAATAATAACAAGATGCACAGATTTTAGAATTAGCTGAAAAGGAACTTAAGACAGTTATTATAATTTTTTTCAACAAGTATTTGTGAACAAGTCTGTAAAAAATTAAAATGTATCAGCAAATAGATATAAGAAAAGACCAAATAAGAATTTTAGAACTGAATACAACTGAAATTTTTAACACTCATTGGACTGTCTCTATAGAAAAATGAAGAAGACAGAGGAAAGGATCAGACCATGAAGATAGGTCTCATCTTGTCTTAACAAGTAAAAGAAAAAAAAACTGGGAAAAAAGCTAACAGACCTTCAGGAAATTGTAGGACTACAACAAAAGATTTGATATGTCACCAAAGGTCCAGAAAAAGAGGACAAAGAAGGTGGGGTGGTTAAAAATCCCAAATCTGGCAAAACAGATATTCCTACAGGCTCAAAAAACTGGATGGGAAGAATCAATATTGTCAAAATGGCCATTTTAGATGAAGTAATGTGCAGTTTTAACACAACCCCTATCAAGGTCTCAATGTTATTCTTTACAGAAAAAAAAATAAGTCCTAAAATATGGATGCAAATACAAAAGACCTCAAATAGTCAACATAATCTTGAGAAAAGAAACAACAAAAACTGAAGCATCATGCTCTCTGGCTTCAAACAAGGCTACTGTAAAAAAAAACCAAAAAAACTCAAGGTGGTGCTGGGAAAAATGAACAGTCATAACAGTCATATACAAAATAATGGAACAACCACTGACTTATGCTATATATTAAAATCAAAATGGATTAAATTTTTGGAGATAAAAATCTGAAAGCATCAAATACATGGATGAAAACTTTGGTGATGAGCTTTTATAGTAGCCTTGATGATGTCTTTGTGGATTCATATCCAGCAGCAATTAAAACAAAAGAGAATATAAACAACTAGAACTACATAAAACTAAAAAGTTTCTGTACTGCAAGTAAGAATTATTGCTAACATGAAGAGGCAGTCTACCGAATAGCAGAAGATATTTACAAATCATATATCACACAAGGGGTTAATACCTGGAAATTAATACTTGTACAACTTAACAGCAAAAATCATAAATCCAAATAAAAAACAGGCAGAGTATCTAAATAATGTGCCAAATAAGGCACACAGGTGGCCAATAGATACATGAAAAGATATTCTACATTGCTTATCATTAGGGAAATACAGATCAAAACCAAAAAGAGATTTCACTTTACACCAGTAAGCGGTTGTTACCAAAAAGTCAAGAAATAATAAGTGCTGCTGAGGATCTGGAAGAAAACAAACCCTTGTGCACTATTGATGGGAATGTAAATTAACCACTTTGGAAAACAGATATGTAGGTGTTGCAAAACATTAAAAACAGAACTACCATATAATTCAGTAATCCTACTTTTGGATATTTACCTGGATAACATGAAAACACTAGTACAAAAAGATATATGCATGCCTATGGTCATTGCAACACTACTTAAAATACTCAAGATATGAAAATGCTCAAGGTATGAGAATAACTCAAGTACATTAAGAAGATGTGGTGCATATGCACACAATGGAATATACCACTGCTACAAAATGATGAAACCTTGTCATTTGTGACAATATGGCTCAATCTTCAGAGAATTATGCTAAATGACATGTCAAAGGGAGAAAAACATGCTACATTTTCACTAATTTGTGGAATATAAAGATAAACAAAAGTAATTAATAAACAAAACAAAATAAAACCCTTAGACTCTGACAGCAATTGGTTACCAGAGGGGAAGGAGTAGGGGTGGTGGTGGAAGAATTGCTTGTGATAGAAGTAAGTGAACATTTGTTGTTGGATGTGGTGTGAAATACATAGTTGCAGAGGTAAGAAAATGTTCACCTCAAACTTAACAGTATTGTAAACTAATATGACCTCAATAAATAAATAAACAAACAAACAAATAAATAAATAAATAAATAGAAATAACTGAGTAAGCCCTAAATAAATAAATAAATAGAAGCAACTGGGTAAGCCCTAAAAAGAATGAACTCAAAGAAATCTGTTAGATATATCATATCAAATATGTAAAAACTAAACACAGAATAAACCAAAAAAAAAAAAATCTTGAAAGCAGTGAAAGAAAAATGGTATCTTAATTATAAGTGAAAACAATTTGAAAGACAGTAAATGTACTACCAGAAACCAATGAGAGATGAAGAAAATCATGCTTTTTTCACTAAAAATAGAATTGCCAATCCAGAATTATGTATATCCATTGAAAATATCCAGAAATGAAGAGTAAATGAAGACATTCTCAGGTGATGGAAAATTAAAAGGACTTGTTGTCAGCAGACTTCTCTAAAAGAATGACTAAATATAAGTTCTCCAAACAAAAGAGATAAAAGAAGGAATCCTGGAACATCAGGAAGGAAGAAAGTACAATGAAAACATAAGTAAATAAAACAGGTTTACTTATTCCCTTTAATTTTTGAAATATATTTCATATATTTTTTTCATATGTTTTTTTGTCATTTGCATTTCCTCTGGAGAAGTGTCATTTTAGATATTCTCCCCATTTTTTTTTTTTTTTGAGACTAGGTCTCGCTATTTTTGCCTGTGGAACTGCAGGCTCATGTTACCCAGAGTACCACAGACTCAAGCAATCACCAGCCTCAGCTTCCCAGGTAGCTGGGATTACAGGTGCGTGCCACTATGCCCAGCTACTAATATATTTCATATTTAAAGCAAAAATTAAAACAGTGTCTAATGTGACTTTAACTGTATATAAAAGAATTATTTAGGACAATAATATAAATGGGTGAGCTTAAGGAAGAAAAAAGTGGATAACTTTCCATACTTTATTCAAATTTATAAAATATGGAAAATAATAGACCATGATAACTTATGTACATATAATGTAATACATCAGCCACTAAAGAAACTAAGCAAAGAGACAGCTTTAAAAATACTTTAGATAAGCCAAACAGAATTCAAAAAAGTTTAGAAATAAAATAGGAAGGCAGGAAAAGATGAAAATGAAGATAAGGAACAAACAACAAAATGACAGACTTAAGCCTTAACATATCAATAATTACATAGGACTTGAGAGCCAGTAAGCCCAAGCCCAGGCACCGTTTCTGCATGCCAGGTCACCTGAGCAGCGTGCCCCATTGATCAGACTCTGTAAGGAGGGTCCCTTACCTAGTACACTGTGCCAGAGGAAGACCAATCCACCAAATTAGCTAGCAGCACCTTCCAGCCTGGACTGACCTCCAGCCCAGAAACACCAACATCCTACTCTAGAGCTGGAATCTTTGAATACCTTCAGCAGAGACACAGACTACAGGACCTGAGGGAAAAGTTGCAAGGACCCGCAACTCTACTTCTGCCCACCAACCACTGCAGCCCACAAACTCAGCAAATACTCCTACAATCCAGCAATACCACCAAGTGGTACAAGTAATACCACAGGCAGAACAAACCCAAAAGCAAACTAAGGAAAATCACAAACTATTCAAACTAAGCCCCCTAAGAGCAATGCACCTTAGAAAGAAAGTCAGCTCACTGAAATCAACAACACAGGTGTAGAAACATATTCTGACCAAACAGAAAGAGAATTCAGAACCATCATAATGAAAAACAACTGGAAGATTTAACAGAGAAGGCAGAGAAGACAGAAAACAAAGAGATGAAAAACACAATAAATCAAGAGATAAAAATGAACCCTTCAAGATATTGATCTGCATTTCCTTGATTATAAATGACACTGAGTCAGGGCACGGTGGCGCGTGCCTGTAAGCAGCAGCCTAGGAAGCTGTGTCCAGGACCAGGGATTGCAGATTGAGTCCCATCGGGGGCACATAGCGAGACCTAGTTCCAAAAAAATATAGCTGGGCATGGTGGTGCACGTGTGTAATCCCAGCTACCTGGGAAGCTGAAGCTAGGGATTGCTTGAATCTGTGGTACCCTGGGCAACATGAGTCTGTGGTTCCACAGGCAAAAATAGCGAGACCTAGTCTCAAAAAAAAATTAAAATAAATGACACCGAGCATTTTTTCATATGCCTGTTGGCCATTTCTATTTCCTCTTTGGTAAAGTGTATTTTAAACCCTTCTGCCCATTTTTTTAAAAACTAGGCTTTTTGTTTTGTTTTTGTTGAGCAATGTGAGTTCTTTTATAGATTTTTTGATATCAGACCCTTATCAGTTGAATAGAGTGAAAAAATGTTTTCCCATTCAGTTAGTTGTCTCTTTGTTTTGGTTATTGTCTCTTTTGCTGGGCGGAAGTGTTTTAGTTTGATATAGTCCCAGCTGTTTATGTTTAAATACAAACTATGTCATTTGTGACAACACGGATGGAGTTAGAAGGAATCATGCTAGTGGAAATAAGCCAGAAATAAAGAGAAAAACTGATGATCTCACTTATATGTGGGATATAGGGAAAACAAAAGGACAAGAAAAAGTTAAAACCAACCAACTGACAACAGAACTAAAGAATTTATCAAGGGAGAGGGGAAGAAGGGAGAAATAAGAAGAGGGATGAGCACAAGAGAGCAAGGGTGACATGGTGGTGGGAGAACCTCAGGGAATACGATGATGTAAGTATGTGTGTGTGTATGTGTGTGTGTGAGTGTGTGTGTGTGTGTTTTCAGGCAAAACTCATGAACAAAGAAGAGAATAAATGGAAGAACAAATTAGCAATCTTGAAGATTCAGACCTAAACAGGGGAAAAAAACAGAAAAGTAAAAAGAGATGTAAAGGAAAAGAAATGAAGAAACACTCAGAGAAATATTTGACAACTTGAGGAAAGGCAACATATGAGTTGTAGGATACCAGAAGGAGAAGAGAAAGACAAAGGAACTGAGAAACTATTTGAAGAAAAAAATGAAGAGAATTTCCCAAATTTGAAGAAAGAAATGAAAATAGACATGTTTTCATATGTCTATTTGAAAGCTAGAACACCAAAATACTATAATAAAAGGAAAACAACAGCAAGACACATAATAGTAAAAACTAAGATTTTAAGACAAGGAAAAAATAATAAGCTAGGTAAAGGCAAAAAATAGATAATCTATAAAGGAAAACTTGTTTGACTCATCTCAGACTTCTCAGAAGAGACACTCAGTGCAAAAAGACAATGGAGTGAGGTATACAAAAAACTCTAAGGTTAAAAAAATGCCAGCCAAGGATACTTTATCCTGCAAAGGTCTCCTTCATCTATGAGGGAAAAATATGATCTTTTCAGACAAACGAAATCTCCAGAAATTCACCATAACCAACCCTCAAGTAACACCATTCAAGTAATACTACAAGGAGCCTTAAAACATGAATCAATAGAAGTATGAACAGGGAGAATATAACAAGGTACTAATTAAGTCACAAAATAATGAATAAATTGACAAGTACAGACGTCCACATATCAAAAATCACCCTAAATGTTAATGGACTAATATAAAGAAACAGAGTAGCTGCGTGGTTTAAAAAACGGAATCTGACTTTTATACCTAACAGCTGAAGATAAATATAGACTGAAAGCAAAGAACTGGAAAGCAAAGCCTATGAACACTCCTATCAGACAAAATAGACTTCAGAATAAAAAAGGTGGTAAGAGACAAAGACAGACACAATATAAGGATCAAGGGTACAATACACCAGGAAGGGGCACTCCGTGTGCAGCCTTCAGGCTCTCCTGCCCAGGGGGGAGGAGGAGGAGCCTTGCCCTCAGCGGCCATACTGGTGAATAAGGCCCAGGGCCATGCTCCTGGTGAATAAGGCCCAGGGCCATGCTCGTCCCCATTGAGCAGGCCAAATGCTTGGTGTCCAGGATTTCGGCTCCTTAAAGCCGGTTCTCCAGGTGCATGAGTTGGGGCTGGGGAGGGGGTAGGCGGGCACTCTGCGGCAAGCCTCTTGGCTCTCATGGCAGCGGGCAAGTAGAGCCCTAGCCCAGGCATTGGTGGGGGGCATAGAGGATGGGGTGCAGTGGCGCAACATTAACCCGCTCTCTGGACTATTCACACCCTACTCAGTCCTCATCAGGAACAAGAATGTGGCAAATAATGCAACAGAAGAAATAGATAAGAACTATTTGAGTGAGACCCTGGAGACATCCCCTGGGTAGAACCAGAAAGACCTTCGAGCAGGCTAAGGAACACAGGACCTTAAGACCAACCAGGGAGACGACAACTGGTATTGTTCCAACACTATTGTCCTTGGTGAGGCTAAGGAGCCAGAATTGCAGCCTCAAGAGGCCTCCAGCTAAAGTATTGCACACCCTCCACTGGACAGAGGGAGGATGACCACAGAAATAAGGCAGCAGCCTGACAGCTAAGCAGCTGTCCTCATGGAAAACAACCAGACAAACCTTCAATCGACATATCTCTTTTCCAGGGAATTTTCTCAAATGACACATAGTATGGATGAGACATACAGAATGGAGGAACTGGTGTGATTGGATTTCAAGCAAGCTTGAATGGGTTGTGTGATGCAAGCTAAGACTAGAAGTATAAGAAGCGCAGTCTACTGCACCCCTGGAACACTGAACTTCACCCAGGATAAGAACAATGCTCCAGAGGCAAAGAAAAAAAAAGACTTAAGAGCTAAATGAACCAACAACAGTAAAGAGAAAGGAAAGGGAGAGACAGAGGGGGGTGTTGGGGGGGGGGCATTCCCAAGGGGACCAACAAACATGCGGGGAGGAACAAATGTGTATAATGCTAAAAATAAATAAATAAATAAAAACAATACACCAGGAAGATATAACACATATCAATATAAATGCACCAAATGCAGAAGCACCAAAATACACCAGAAAATTGCTAACACCTTTGAAAAAAGACATTAAATACATATGCAGTAGGAGACTTCAACATCTCACTCTTACCAAGGGACAGATTGACAAGACAAAAAATAAACAAGGACATAGTAACCCTAAACAAATGCCTAGACCAAATGGACTTACCAGACTTCTACATGACACTGCACCCAGTAAAAAAGGAATACACATATTTTTCAAGTACACATGGATCCTTCTCCAAGATTGATCATATACTGGGTCACAGGACCAGCATCAACAAATTCACAAAGATTGAAATCATACCAGTGATAAAGGCATAAAGGCATCAAACTAGAAATCAATCATGAAAAGAAGGAAAGGAAACCTCATATTATATGGAGACTGAACCCTCATTGATGGAAAACCACTGGATTAATGAGGAAATCAAAGAAGAAATGAACAAATATTTTGAGATGAATGATGAGGACACATTATTCCAGAACATTTGGGATACTACAAAAGCAGTAGTAAGAGGAAAGTTCATAGCAATACAATTCCACATCAAGAAGCAAGAAAGAACCCAAAGAAACAATATAATTTCACATCTGCAAGAGTTAGAAAAACAACAGCAGAAGCATTCAATCACAAGCAGAAGAAAGGAGGTAATACAAATTCAAGCAGAAATAAATGAAATGGAAACAAACAAAAATATTTAAAAAATCAATGAAACCAAAAACTGGTTCTTTGAAAAAATAAATAAAATAGACAAACACCTTGCTAAGCTCACAAAGAAGAAAAGGAAGAAAACTCAAACAAACAGGATCATAAAGGAAAAAGGAAAAATTACAATAGACAAAGCAGAAAGACAAAGAGGATAATCAGAAACTACTATGAACATTTCTGTGCAAACAATTTCAACAATCTTGATGAAGTGGACAAATTTCTAGAAGTATCCAAGGCTGGATAGAAAAGAAACAAAGCCTAAACAAATCAATAGCAAGCAGTGAAATTAAAGCAGTAATCAGAACCTCCTCCCTCCCAAAAAAAGCCCTGGACCAGATGGATTCACAAATAAGTTCTACAAGATGTTCAAAGATGATCTGGTTCCCATCCTACAAAAATTCTTCCCAAAAATTGAGAAAGAAAGAATACTACCAAATACATTCTACAAAGCCAACATTATACTAATACCAAAACCAAACAAAGACAATATAAAGAAAGAAAACTACATAGCAAACTCTCTAGTGAACACAGATACAAAAATCTTCAACAAAATCATAGCAAACAGAATCCAGCAATACAGCAAAAAGACAATACACCATGATCAAGTGGGATTTATTGCAGGGAAACCAGGATGGTTCATCACTTGAAAATTAATCAGTACAATTCAATAAATCAATAAAAAAATAAAAACCACATGATCATATCAATAGATGCTGACGAAGCATTTGACAAAGCTCCATATCCATTTATGATGAAGGTCTTTAAAAGTCATGGAACAGAAGGAACATATCTATTTTTTAAAATAATTTATTTATATATAAATTTCACATCTCTGTGATCTCTGGGGTTCACACCCCCTCCCTGACTGTTCACACCCTGTCCCCTCCCCTCCCAAGTTGTATACTTCAATTTGGTTGTTGGCTTGATTTGACTTTTCTTCATGGATTTTTGTTTATCTTTCCCATGTCCCATTTAGTAGCAAACCATTTAGTTTCTGTCTTTTTCTTTTTGACTTGTTTCTGCTAATATGAATTCTTCTATGTCCATCCATGTTATCATAAAATCATCCAATTTGTCATTTTTATTTGATGAGTAATATTCCATTGTGTACATATACCACATTTTTTTCATCCAGTCATCTGTTCGGACATTTCGGTTGCTTCCATGTCCTTGCAATTATAAATAGTGCTGCAATAAACATCCGAGTACAGGTGTCCCTTAGTACCCACATTGAAGTCTCCTTTGGGTAAATTCCCAAGAGAGCAATTGTTGGATCATGTGGTAGTCAGAAGGAACATATCTAAAGATAATAAAAGCAATATATGACAAACCCATAGCCAATATCAACCATAACAGTCAAAAATTGAAAGCCTGTTCTCTAAGATTGGTGACAAGGCTGTCCACTTTCATCACTGCTTTTCAATATTGTTCTAGAAGTTTTAGCTAGAGAAGTTAGGCAAAAGATGGACATACAAGGAATCCAAATATGGAGAGAAATAGAACTATGACTGCAGATGACATAATATATACAGAGAATCCTAAGAACTCTACAGAAAACCTAATGAAAATAATAAATCAGTTCAGTAAGGTAGCAGGCTACAAAATCAACACACACAAAAAAGTAGCCCTCTTATATGCAAAAAATTGGTCTCAAAAAGAAGAGATAAAGAAAACTGCCCTATTCACAATTGTATCAATGAAAAGTAAACACCTGGAAATAAACAGAGGATGTGAAAGACCTATACAAAGAAAATTATAAAACATTGTTAAAAGAAGTAGATGAAGACATAAAAAAATGGAAATACATCCCCTGCTCATAGACTGGAAGAATTAGCATTCTCTAAATGGCCATTCTACCAAAAGCAATCTACAGATTCGATTCAATTCCAATAAAAACCTCAATGTCATTCTTCAAAGAAATAGAACAAACACTACTAAAATTCATTTGGAATAATAAAAAACCTTGAGTAGCCAAAGCCCTCTTGAGCAAGAAGAGAGTGAACAGAGATATTATACTCTCAGGTTTTGAATTACAATACAAATCCATAATAATTAGGATGCCATGGTACTGGAACAAAAACAGACACACAGACCAATGGAATAAAGTGAAAATTCAGAAGTAAAGCCACACATTAATGGCCAGCTAATCTATGACAAAGGAGCAAGAAAAATATACATTCAAACAAGGATAGTCTCTTCAATAAATGGTGCTGGAAAACACAGACTCTATACACAAAAGAATGATTCTGGACTACTCCCTCACACTATGTACAAAAACCAATTCAAATGGATAAAACACTTGGATATAAGACCTGAAACCATAAAATACAGAGAGGAAAACATAGGAAAAACACACCACAGAAACCTCTTTCAGGACACATCTACAGATGCCAAGAAAATGAAAGAAAACATAAACAGCTGGTATTACATCTAACTGAAATGCTTCTGTACAGCAAAAGAGACAATAACCAAAACAAAGTAACATGCAATTGAATGGGAAAAAATGTTTGCACTCCACACAACTGATAAAGATCTGATATCAAAGATCCACAAATAACGCGCATGACTCAACAAAAACAAAGCAAAAAGCCCAGTCAAAAATAGGCAGAAGAGCTGAAAAGACTTCTTCAATGAAGAAATGCAAATGACCAGCAGGCATATGAAAAGAATGCTCAGTGCCGCTTATAGTTAAGAAAATGTAAATCGAAACCACATCAAGGTACCACCTCACACTGGTAAAAATGGCCCATATTTTTTTTTAAAAAATGGGCAAAAACTCATGCTGGTGGGAATGTGGAAAAAAAAGAGATACTGTAACACTGCTGGTGGGTACGCACACTGGTCCAACCACTATGGAAAGCTGTGTGGAGGACCCTCAAACTAGTGAAAATGGAGCCACCATTTGATCCAGCAATTTCTCCTTTAGGAAACTACCCAAAAGATACAAAAACACTAATTAAAAAGGAAATCTGCACTCCTATGTTTACTGAAGAACTATTAAAAATAGCCAGGACGTGGAAACAAACCAAATGTCCCAAAGTGATGAATCAATCAGAAAGTTGTGGTATATTTACACAATGCAATATTATTCAGCAATCAAAAAAGATAACTGACTGTCATTTACGGCAACATGGATGGAGCTAGAAGGAATTATGCTAGCTGAAATAAGCCAAAACAAAAATGATAAATACCACATGGTGTTACTTATATGTGGATACAGTGAAAACAAAAAGACAAGAAAAAGTTAAAATTAACAAACTGATAACTGAACCGAAGTATACAGAAAGGGAGAGGCAGGGAGGGAGGGATGGAGGGTGAATTCAGGGGAAGAATGAGCACACACAGGGATGAAATGGTCTAGGTGAAATTGAAGGTACACAACAATGTAAGAAAATATATAAAATCAATAAAAATAATTGCATAATATGCAAATGTTGAATATACACCAATTATACACATCAGCAGATTTGACAATTAAAATGACAGAACTACAGGCTGTTTCCAGGAAATTCACCTGAAACATACAATGCAGGTAGGTTGAAGATAGAATGGGAAAAATATGCCACTAATAAAAAGAAAGTGAGAGTGACCATATTAATTTTAGATACAGTAGATTTCAAAGTAAGGAAAATTACCAGGAAGAAGAGAGGACAAAACATAATGATAAAAGGGTTAGTCTATGATGAAAATATAGCAACCGTAAAACAATGCTACAAAAACAGTTGAAACAAAAACTGAGACAACTGAAAAAACAAAGGTGAAAGAGGAAATTCTACAATATCATTTGAAACTTCAACATGGGCTTTTAAAAATAGTTTTTGTTAGAAAAAATAGAAAAATCATTAAGGGCATAGAATAAATAAAAACACCATTAACCAGGAAGAGCAAATCAACATTCAAGGAGCACACTACCTTACAACAGTTAATTGAACACATTTAAAATAATTGAAATCATATGTAATGTGTTCTTTTCAGTACAAAAAAATCAAATTAGAAACCAAAAGCAGAAAGACAATGGGAAAATCTCTAAGTGGGAATTAAAAAAACACATTTCTTTCTTTTTTTTTTTTTTTAAAAAAAAACACATTTCTTAATACACAGGTTCAAGAGAAAGATTCAAAGGAAATTTAAAAATACAGGCAACTAAATGGAAGTCAAAATGTAATATAACAAAAAGAAGTGAAAGCAGTATTGAAAGGGAATTTTACAGCATTAAGTATTGCATTATAACTTTGGGATGATAATAAATGAATAATCTATAGTCCTACCTCAAGAGACTAGAAAAAGATAAGCAAGATAAATTCAAAGCAAGCAAAAGGATGGAAATAATAAAAGAGAGACATCAATGAAATTGAAAGTAGAAAACAATGGAGAAAATGAATGAAACAAAGTTATTTAAAAGATAAATTCAGTCTCTAGTGAGACTAAATAAACACCCACACATCTTTTATCTGTGATGAAAAAGGATATCATTATTGATCCTACTGCCATTAAAAAAAAAGACACCGAACAAATTTACACTTACAAACTCAACACCTAGGAATGGACCATTTCCTAAAAAACCACAAACTACAAGAACTCAATGAAGATGAAAGAGATATTTCTAGTTGTCATCTAAGCACTAAAGAAATTGAAATTGCAATTTCAAAGCTACCCTTAAAAAAAGTCATTTGAAATTTTTATCAAACATACAATAAAGAATTCAAAACAATGTTACACAGCAAATTTTCTAGGAAAAAAATCTCTTCCAGAAAACTTAAGATTAAGAAAGTCTTCCCAGCTGATTTTCTAAGACCTACATTAACCTGATATTAAAACCAAAGATAATAATGAAAAGGAAAACGATATACCAATAAGGCTTTACTTATAGGGATGTCTTTGGGGACTCGACTCCAATGGCAAGGGAAACAAGCAAAATAAACCAATGGGACTTCATCAAACTACAGGGATTCTGCATAGCAAAAGAAATTATCATTAAAACAAAAAGATACCTTATCTTGCACTCTCTTGAGCAGAAGGTGCTGGCTGGGCAGCAGGTAGGCTGCTCCCCTCTGGGGGAAGCTGGGGCAACCTGGCAACCTCCATGAGGCCCACAGTTCCACCCCTTCCTCCTACAGATTGGGGAGGTGGGGGCCAGAAAACTGCCAGGGCTCAGGCTGGGAGGACATCCCCCTCTGGTACATTCTAACCTCAGTCATTCCTCAGCTTGAACAAGAAAAACAACAACCCAGATACAGATATACTGGAAGAGACAGAGGAATAAAGGCCCTGAACACACCCATCATCTGCCCAAAAAGAGTATGATCGGAATTCTGAGACACAAGACTGTGTAGGAAGAGAGTGAAGACTATCACCAAGTAACACCAACAACATTTCTGGTGCCGGGGCTAAATTCCCCATCCAGAGACACTTTCAATGTGAGTAAGGAGCTCCCCCATCTCAGTGGGGGAGCAAAGCCACAAAGAAGTATCAGTGGCCCACAGAGAACTGTGAACCAAAAGAGAGGAGTCTGGCTGAGGTCTGTCCCCACTGGGGAACTACCCCATGGAAATGGCTGGGAATTGGTTCCCCAAAGCCAGTTACCATAATTACAAGGCCAAAAAAGCAGCACCAAGGGATAAACAATGGAATGAATGGATGAGACTAAAAAAAAAAGAGACAAGCAATAAGAACAAGGGGATACTGAAACCAGAGATCATAAGGGTCCTGAGAAAAAGAGACTGTCTCCTCCACCACAGGAAATTTCACATCGAAGAAATGGGGAGAGCCACTCCACACACCAGACTGACAGGAGGTTCACCGACATGCTCAGAAGGGCCACCTGCCCTAATGTTATTCATGGAGATCTGATCAGCCTAGTCTGCAGTCCCCCCAGGAACATGGGACTTCACCCAGGAGGACACTGCTTCAGATAAGAACACAAAGAGACAAAGGGGCCAATCATCAACCAATAACTGACAATGAGAAAGGAATGAGAAGTGACCAGAGGAGGCGCCAGGTGAAGGGGAGGAGGGAGGAGAGGAGAGGACCATGCCTACAAACATGAGCTATGCAAGCAAACAATAAAAAAATTAAAATAAAAGACACCTTGCCAAATGGGAGAAAATACTTGCACAACAGACATCTGATAAGGGGTAAATATCCATTATTTTCAGTGAACTACTAGAACTGAGAAAAAAAATTTAAAAATGGGCAGAAGAGCTAGATAGACACTTCTCTAAAGAACATGTGTGCTAGAGGGCACATGAAAGATATTCATCATCACTTATCGTCAAGGAAATGCAAATGAACTACAGTGAGATACCTCCTACCTATGAGATGGGCCATATTAAAAAGAGCACGAACAATAAGTTGGTGGGGGTGCGGAGAAAAAGGACTGATTTTGTCTCTCTGGAAAACAGGATACAAGTTTCTCAAAATATTTAAAATATTTTGCAATTCCCCTCCTAGGTATCTATCAGAAGAATTCAAAAAACACTAATTTAAAGAGATATATGCACACCTATGCTCACTGCAGCACTATTTACAGCAGCCAACTTGGAGAAGAAATCTAAAAGCCCAAGGAGAGATGAGTTGATTACAAAGATGTATATTTACACAATGGAATACAACTAATGTATAAGATAGATGAACTTTTGTTTTTGACCTCATGGATCGTGCTAGTGACAATTATACTAAGTGTAAAAAGTCAGAAGGAGAAAGACAAATATCAGATAGTTTGTCTCAAATGTGGAATATAGAAAAACAAAACAAAGGAACAGATAAAAACAAACTATATGTGACTGTAAAATTGAGGATAGCAGAGGACAAGGGCTGGGGTAGAAAGCACAATGGCCCCCTTGATGATGGTGGAGGACTATGGGTGACTTAATGATGGATGTGGCATGGAAACACATCTGAAGAGGTATAATCTCATACATCTGAATCATATGCAATATCATATTATAGCAGTGTCACCTTAATAAATTTAACAATGGGTGATGTTTCTTCTATAATAAGATAAACAATTCTTACATAATGAACAGTACCATGGGAAAAAGTCCAACAGTGTTGAGATGAACTGAAGAACTGGTGCTCTCTTCTCTAATAGGTGAAACCTTGAATCATTATAAGCATGTGAAGAAAGTAGCAGCACTTTATTTGCTGGATGGGGTAACACAAGCAGGGGACCTGCTGGATTTGTGTCTCAGTGGTTTTTGCAGGTTCTCTGCCTTTGACCTAGCAGTAGTTTCACTACATTCAGAACAAAGGAAAATTTCAGTTCACTGAGATCTGGGAATGCTGATTCCAAACAGAAAGTTTGTAGTATGGTATCTAAAAGATCACTACGGGTATACCTCAGGCTGTTCTTAGGAAAGGGAACCCCCAAATTATCGAAGGGGAAACAGGAGAACTCTGTAAAATTCTGGGAGTTGTTGGTTTCTGACAACAACTTTCCTTGGGTCTGAGATGTACATCTCACATTTCTTTTCCTTCTCAATCTTCTAGTTGTATCAAAGATTACCATCAGTTAGCATGTGTGGAATTTGTTATGCCACATGCAAACTTTAATTGAACCATCATAAGATGTATCCTTTGCCAATTATCCTATGCTACCATCAGATATTTTTAGATTGGTGTTGGTCCCTCACCCTCCTTCCCTCTCTCTGGCCCTCCCCTTCCCACCAGGTATAGCTTATTATTTGCCTATTCAGCTCCAAAGGCAGTCTCTAAATAGTTGCTAGACGTTGAGAAAAAAAAGTTGCCATAGCAACAAATCTTCAGTCAATGATTTATTGCTTCACAGGCAATTAGGTGTAATCTTGGTTTACCTGGTAAAGCAGGGACATTTTCAAGGACTGCCCTCTTCTAGCCTCCACCATCTCACAATGGACAGATCACATCTTATGCTAGAGCAACTGTGTCTGTCTCCTTGTTTCTTTTGCATAGTAGGCTTCCTTGGGTATCAAAGAACATCGGTCAGATGCATTTATTTTTATTGAAGCTGGCATTCCAGACCAGTCTTTTCTAAATATCTCAAGATTGTATGTATAGACTTTAGTCATTCGTTAGCTTATCCACTTGTCACCAGGCAGTACTTTTTTCTTTTTATTATCTCAACAGAATGTCTCTATCATTGAAGTGCTAGGGAATTTACCTATATGATCGCTAAACTTCCCAACAAAAAATGAATTACCCCCAATTTGCAGAAAGGAAAATTGAGACTTAAAGAAGATAAGTATCTTAACTAAAATCCTATAGCTTGTCAGAGGACTATGAATCTAAATCTGATTGGTTCTTAAACCTATGCTCTTTTCCGTGAAACTTTAGTTTCCTATCTTACTTCTGCATGGGCCATTTGTCCAATAGGACCATTGCTGATCATTACTATTAAGGCCATGGGTCCGTATAATGCCTCTTAAATAATGTCTTCAGAGCCATATGCTCTTACCAGATACAATTTTAATAATTCAGTTGATCTTCCAGTGAGCAGATTCTTCTGAAAGAGCAAAGACAGAGGGAAGTTTGGGTTAGGAGATGAGTCAGTAGTAATTAACTTTCCAAGGTAAGTGTCACACATAGGACTAAAGTCAATACTAAATATACTATTCACAAGCATTTTTGTTGTTGTTCATTTTGTCAAAGCAAATTAGGACAAGGTTGGTCTCAGTAGCTCTTTCTACGTTCATTGAACCTGGGACTCTTCTCAAAAGTTGTTGCTTAGTCTGCAATGACAACTCTGCTGATGAGTCTGGCTCCACCTGTAGTCCCCTATAGCCCTGAAAATCTCTAGATTTTATTGAAGTTCAGAGAGAATGGTGTTTATGAAGTCACCATCAGATCCATTCCAGCAGTTAGTGGTGGCATGGCAGAGAGATGAAGTGGGATTGCAACACAGACTGACCTATCACACCAAAGAAGCAATGCACACCGCCATTATAACCAGAAAAGGAAGCCAATTTCTTTGCAGCTAGGCCTCATTCTTCTGCTGTAGCCTGGCACTAACTTCCTTTGATCCTATTTCCTTTGGTCCTTGCTCCCATTTCTAAAACTCAGAAGACTGAAAAGTAACTTGGAAACCAGATTTGGGTCCCTATTCTCATAATTAGGTTAGGGCTTCATATCTCAATAACCGGAAGTATTCAATCTGGAGTTTCCTATTACTTGGCTATCAATACTCTCAGAATGGCTTGCCTGGATACAGGCAGTTGAATTGGATAACTGTCAGTTGTGACATGCAAAAGAATATTAGTTAATCCATAACACAGATTCATCTAAGTTTGTTGAGTTTACTCAGCAGTAAAATCACTGACAAGACATCAAGTCATCCAATGAAAGAGATTTGAGCCATCAGTTCTTAAAAAAAATTGACTGTTTATGGGAATGTAGACTATTTCAGTCCCTATGAAAGATGCTGTTGAGGTTTCTCAAAAAACGTTAAGAATAGAACTACCATAAGATCAAGCAATTCCACTTGTAGGTGTCTGAGGAATGAAAAGCCACTAATTTGAAAGGATATGCGCACGCCTATGTTCATGCAATAGTGTTTACAGTAGTAATGTTAAATATCAAATGATAACCATTTTGTTAGCGGATATCAAGCAGCCAGAAGCCAACCATATAAGGCATTATTGGCCATTGGCCAGCAGCATCTCCTTATATGGCAAAGCCCCTCAGTAGCTAGGTAAGACCCTTATATCTTAGCCCTCATTAACCAACCAAAGTAAGTCCACGTATTCCCAAGCCCTCACTAGCCAACCAAATTAAGTCCACGTACTCCCAAGCCCCTTGCCAAGGGATAAAAGAGAACTGTGTGGGGGCTCGGGGTCCTCACTCGCCCTGATGTAACCGCTGCGTCGGTGTTCCAGGTCAGTGCTGGACCCTGACTTAAGTCAGAAAATAAATGCCTCTTGCCTTTGCATCACCCGTGTGCTGTTGCTGGAACCCCATGATGGCACTTTAACAGTTTATGGAAATGCCCAATGACAGATGAGTGGTCTATATACACAAGGAAGTACTACTCAGTCAACACCCCCACTCCCAAGAAGAAAACCCCAGAATCAAAACATTGTTTCCATTTGCGAAAACATGGATGGAACTGGAGAGGATTATGCTAAGCAAAATAAATTAGGAGACAAACACCAGATTATTTCACAAACTTGGAACAAAGAGAAACCAAACAAAGGATCAGATAAAGCCAAATCTGCCCATAGAATTGAGGCTACCAGAGGGAATAGTGCTAGGTGGGGAGTAAAGTTGGGAGGGGGTCCAATAGACCATACCATAGTGGAGCATTGGTCCTTCACTGGTGGCCATCATGAGAACACACATCTTTTTTTTTTTTGAGACTAGGTCTCGCTATTTTGCCCATGGAACCGCAGGCTCTCGTTGCCCGGAGTGCCACGGACTCAAGCAATCCCCAGCCTCAGCTTCCCAGGTAGCTGGGATTATAGGCTCACACCACCACACCCAGCTATTTTTTTGGAACTAGGTCTCGCTACGGGCCCCAGGCGGGACTCGAACCACGATCCCTAGCCCCGGCCGCTTCATAGGCTGAAGCTTACAGGCACGAGCCACCGTGTCCGGCCAGAACACACATCTTGAGGTGTACCTATTCCTTTAAATCATACACAATATTGTAAACCAACGTTACCTCAAAAATTATGATTAAAATAGCTGCTCAGTTGTTCCTTTGGTTCATTACACAGGCAACCCTGCCCCCTGCAGGTATCAGCAAAGAAAAACAGCAATGCTGGCCCAGTTTAATTTGTGGTACTCCGTCCCATTAAACTTGAGGATTTTCTCTTGGTGGCAGAAAAGGGTCATTCAAATCAGATTAGAGTAAAATAACAGAGTCCCATTGTTTGTACGAATGCCACTGAGAGTTTCTTAGGAAAATGGGAACCTGGAAAGAGAAGTCAAAATCTTATAGAGGCAGTCACTGTCAGACTGCTATGGACCTAGCTATCCAGAACTTTGACTTAGGGAAGGAAGGGGTAGCAAGCACTTCACTCCCATGACCAACACTCCAACAGCTTTTCACAGAGTAACTGTCTCCTTTCCTGGGCTATAAAACCCTATGAACTGCTCTGTCTCATCTCTTACTGCCTTGCCACCTTCAATATTACTCCTTTTCCTCCTTCCAAATTAGCTGAGTTCATTTCCTGGGCCTGTATGTTCTGTTTCCTCCTCATCTGGATCTCGGCTTGTGTCCCTTCTTCAGATTTTCTCCAACCATCTACACCCTCTGTGACAATCATACCATACTCTAGCTTTGTTTACAAATGTATTATCTGCCTCTTCCTACTAGAATGTAAGCTCCAAGAAGGCAAGTGCCTTTGTCTTGTTCACAACAGTATCCTCCTGCATGTAGATGCCAATAATTTTTTTCAATCAATACCACCAGTAGTTTATGGAGCATGTCACTTAACCTCTATTTCTATCACAAAATACAAATATCCCATGTCCCCTCACCCCCATTATTATATCAGAGGACAAATGTGAAAAGCCTGGCCTAGTGGCTGGTATTTACACATCTGTCCATGACTGGCACTCCCTCCCTTTCCCTTTAGTCATGTTGCCAGGTCACATTAACTTTTCAGAGATGGAAGTATGTATACAGTGGGTGAAGACTGGAGGGCAGGTGCTGTGAACCATGCTTTCCACTGGGCCCCACATTACCTCTTCAGAACACTTGTGGGTATATATTTCAGTCATCGGCAAAATGTCAAGAGAATTCAGGAATCTAGCCCACTTGAGTCTCTAGGCCCAGATTTATAAATGGGCATTTGAAAACAGGATGTAAAGCCTAAATCAGACCTAGTTAATACATGCTGGACAGTCAACTATAAGGTATTCAAAACCCAATTTGTGTGAACTGAAGGGAACAACTTAGGGTGAGACAGAGAAAAGAACAGTCTTTTCTGATTTCTTTCTACCTAGGAGATTTTCACTCAAATAATAAAGGTCCAGTCAGTACCTCGGGTCTGACTGATCCAGGTCTCTAAGAAGACTACTAAATACCATCTATACTAAAATGCTTAGAACTCATTTTTTCCATATTTTAATATTTTGTGGGTACAATTTTAACATTGTCATCTACCCCGGGATTCTCCCACCTTCTACCTAATCACCCGTGAACCATCGTCTTAATCTTTGTGCTCCTTCCACCCCCACTTCTCCTCCCCCCTCATGCTCTGAGCTTCAATTCTGCTGAAAGTTAGTTTTAAATTTTTCTTGTCTGTTTGCTTTCCGTTTATCATATAACTTTATATAATATATAAAGTTATATCATATAACTTTCCTCATATAAGTGAGACCATCCAATATTTCTTTTTCTTTCTGGCTTATTTCTGCCAGCATGATTCCTTCTAGCTCCATCCATGTTGCTACAAATGATATGCTTGTCTTTTTTGACTGATGAATAATACTCCATTGTGTACATATACCACAGCTTTCTGTACCATTCATCTATTTTGGGGGATTTGGGTTGTTTCCATATCCTGGAAATTGTAAATAATGCTGCAATAAACATCTGGGTAGAGGTGTCTTTTGAATTAGAGTTTTTGTCACCTTTGGATAGATTCCTAGAAGTGGGGTTGCTGGATCAAATGGGAGTTCCATTTTTCAGTAGTTGAAGGGTCCTCCACACAGCTTTCCATAGTGGCTGGACCAGTTTGCATTCCCATCAGCAGTATAAAAGTGTTCCTTCCTCTCCACATCCATGCCATCATTTGTTGCCCATTTTTTTTTGATATGGGCCATTAGAATGCATTTCTGTTGAGCAGATTAAGGTGACTGAGTTCCCTGTTTAAAATGTAGATGTTACTAGTCTCCAAATGTGGAGACAAGTGATTAAGTTAAATGCTAGAGAAGATAGCATTAATTATGGGGGGAAGCATTTTTTAAGAGCAATAGGGCAGTGCCTGTAAGCTTCAGCCTATGAAGCAGCCAGGGCTAGGGATCACGGTTCAAGTCCCACCTGGGGCCCGTAGCAAGACCTAGTTCCAAAAAAATAGCTGGGCATGGTGGCACGCGCCTGTAATCCCAGCTACCTGGGAAGCTGAGGCTGGGGATTGCTTGAGTCTGTGGTACCCAGGCAATGAGAGCCTGCGGTTCCACAGGCAAAAATAGTAAGACCTAGTCTTAAAAAAAAATAGGGCAGAATTTGGGCTTCATTGACAAGTTGGTATCTTTCTTAGGAACAATCCTGTAAATTGGTGCTAACAGAGACTCAGAAAGTGTTCCACTCTTCTTTCTCCCAGTAAAGAGCAGGGCAACACAAAACAAAATGACCCTGAATTTTCACCTTTAAAGGGGTTACACCCAAAATTCTGGGGAAAAAAGTTGGATGATATGCTCTTCTGACATTAAAAATGGTCAGATTCACGTGCTGGAGATGTGAGTTACCCATGCTAGAAACTAACATCCCTCTCTAGTACTAAGTGGGTTTTCCTAAATAAAGAGGTCAATATATATTTATTTAAAAAATCAAATTAATCAGCTTTTTCCAAAACTTCAATTCCGAAGACTTTCTTCACAAGGGGTTAATGCTTCACTCCATACTGCCAAACAAAACATTCAGCAATGGCAGCAGAGACTTAATGCTGGGAAATACTTGCTTTCACTGGGGCTGAAGTTTGACCAGGTAGCCTCTATTTTCATGTTATCTTTCCCCCCTTCCACTACAAGAAACTTAAACAGTGTCACTATCTATGAAAAGATTGTAAGGCCAGGCTGTTTCTAACAAAAGCCCCGAATGGCAATTTCAGATAGAACTGCTTGAGAATCACATGTATTAACTGAACTACAAGAATGCATATAAAACAGTGGGTGCTTTTTTTTTTTTTTTTGGAACAAATGTCCCAACTTATTTACTGGCTGCTACAGATTGTTGCAGTCATAATGGGCTTCTTTAATTTTGAATCACGGAGCCTCAACTTATTGTCTTTTGCTAATTCGTAATGGTTAAGCTTAAATGCATTGGAAGTATAGTTTAATTTTAAAAGGGAGGAGAGATTTTACTTTTGTAAGCTTGGATCTTCTTAAGCAACAGCTTTGACACACGGATGGCTATTTAGTTCTAGGATAGGATAGGTGACCAAATATCTACGGGTGAACTTTAAAAACACATCGGCATTTTCATCCCACCCATCTGAATCCTTGCCTATATAGCTTTAGAACTGCATTGTATGATCTTTCTGATATGGCATATGATCTTTCTGATATGGCAGTCACCAGACACTTGTTGCTGAGTATCTGTAATGTGCCTTGTTCATAATGAGACCTATGAAATGCTAGATTTTAAAAACTAAATTATTTTCACTTTATTGGGTTAAATAAAACTATCAAAATTTCACTTTATCTCTTTTACCTTTTATATAATGACCTGCATTATTTTCCTACTAGAACATTTGGTACACAGGAAACCAATTGTTAATTTTCCTGAAAGATTATATTCATTAGTCACCTACACTACACACTGAGAAACTCAGCAGTTATTTCAGAGGCTGCAGGTTCCCATCCTGGCAGAAAAAGCGAAATCTCAGACCAACATCATGTCTAGAACATCATAAGAGATATTTCTTAATTAGTTGGCGAAAACAAAATTTAAATTCAGATGAGCTCTTCACCCCAATACTTCTCACTGCTCCCCTCAAATACCACTTGCGCAGGGAATAGGTAATTATGAGCTTCTAAAGGATTTTTGCAATACTTTGTCAACTACTTTACACATCTCATTGATCTAAATGCCAAGCTCTTCGTGGATAGGGATCACCCCAGTGCTTCAAATGTTGAAAAATATGATCTTCTCAAAGTACTAGTCTCAACAGATAAATACTACAGCACTTATTATTTGGAATGTCCTGTTTATTGCCTTTAGAGGGCACAGTACATTTTTCAAGATATGCTAAATGATTGCAAATCTCCATTTATTGAGAAAAACGAAACTTTTCCAAGATTTACCTCTACTTTTCCAAGGGCAGCAAACACTGTGAGGGAGTAAGGCTGCTTCTCTCAGGGGCTCATGAAATTATTTCAGGAAGCAATTTAAAACAAGTTCCAGATATCTTCTGAACAGTAACATTCTTCAAAGCCTATTGCTGCCCAAGGCAGCTTTAAAGGACATTTACTGGGATGTCAGTAAATAACAAACAAAAAATAAGCTGCAATTCCTTTTGATTTATATTTAAAATTGTCATAATTGGGAGTTGAGATGATTATTAACATAAGACTTCCCAAACTTATTTCAGCTTTCCCCCACTTTCAGAAATAAAACACCTTGATACATACAGCGTGAAGATGCATTTGGTAGTGTCCAAAGTAACTTATGAAATTTACAATAAATGACCCTTAATCCCCCTCAGATTTGCCTTTTAAGTTTTCCTTGTCAAACTAGCCAAAAAGAGATGCTTACTCTAAGAAATTGAACCTCATAAACTTTTCTAGAATCTTATCTAGGCCTTGGGATATTAGAAAACAAGTTAGGGGCTATATAGCAGCAGGATTAAGAACATAGTAAAAATAAACCCCACAATCTTAGATATGATTTGCAATATTCTGATTTGGGCAAATTACCAAACATCTATATTCACATTACATCACCTATAAAACAAGGTGGTAATATTTACATCTTGGAGTCACTGGATTAAGTAATTAGTAGAGTGTTTAATACAACTGACAGCAGAAAATTTTAGATATTTAGTAGTTTAACAATCCAATTGTCTTAGATTTTGTCTGAATTCAATGATCTCAAAGGACTCAAATTTTTCATTTCCTTTTATTTAAATGACATTTAAAAGATGAGCTTAAAATCTGATTTACTAGATCCTGTTCCAGTAATGTCTTTTTACTTTCTGTCACCAAGATACCTGTGCACTGGTTTGTGGCCTAGAATGTCAGTTCTGCAGTGGCAGTGTTGAGTTTCAAAGACTAGAACCATTACTTAACATTAAAAACAAAAGCCTGGGGAGGTCAAGAAGTGAAGAATTGACTACACCAAAATTATCCTAATGAACTGAGTTCCTATATAACAGTAAGGGTTCTATAGGTACCAGAGAAAACGAAGCTATAGTAAATTTCACCATTGGCTAAATGAATACCAATACTAAGAGGAAATCTCATCCAAGTATCAGAACATGGTAAATTTAGAAACAAGGACATCTTAGCTGTTCAGGAAATATGCATAAAGGTTGGAAGTAGGATGGAAGACAGAAGCTGCATTACCACACATGCACATATTTATAAAGATCAAGCAAAAGAGTAGCCAGGGCAATGATGAGAATACAAAACAGCAAAGATGCACCAACTTAAAATGTCACACAAATTTTCCTAGGATTCTTGTATTGGAATGTACTTTCAATCTTTTATTTAACCCCTAGAAGATCAAGCCATTCAACTATACAAACATACAAGTTACATCCCATAAACCAGTACCTGCCCATACTCAAAAGCAATGAGGGAAATAAAAATCAAGGTTTCATTGTGACTCCATTTAATTTTAAAAATCATCTATTCGATATCAGCTTGAAGCAACAGAACCTTTATCAGATTCCCCCTTTTAAAAGAAAAACCCGAGAGATGATCAAGCACAAATGATCACTTCATGCATTTTATTGATAGTCTATATTTTTAAGTCTGCAGTATGACATCTTACATAGGGAAAAAGCTTCGTCCTAAGATAACTATTAATCAAACCAGCTTTAATATGACTTGACCTTTCAAGGTCTGGTTTTGCATTAAACAAGTTAATTTTTAGCAGGTGTAAAGCACTGTACAAAAAAAAAAGGAAACTGGGTACATTCTCAAAATATAATACAGGGCTTCCCAACCAGGAGTCTGTTGAATATATATTGGAGAAGGGTGTCATGTTGAGGTTTAAATTATAAGAAAGCGAGAAACCAGATAAAGCAAGCCAATTGAATTCTCATCACTTTGTGCTCCTTTCTGCCCTTTTTTTTTTTTTTTGAAAATTTCTCCCAGAGGTCAGGAAGCCCTGGTATAACAATCACTTTATTCTTTACAGAACATACATTTATGTGCTTCATGTTCAAAGACACAAAGGCAGCCTTTGTTTTCGGTTCCCTCTCCAAATCCCTTCAGGTTCTTACAGGTTTCAGAAAGCTTCCCAAGATTGCTGCCCAGTTCTTTATATATGAATCCAAGTAAACATCTATACCAAAGCAGCTCTTCCTGGGAGAAGATAAAACAGGCACAGATACATAATCAGGCCAATTGCGTACCTACTCAACCTGATACCTGATCACATGACTCTACATTTTTAAAAGCAGCACCAGGGACAAATGGAGCTATCGAGGTAAAATCCAAACACTGGATAGTTAAACACGTACAAATCAATCAGTTGAAAGAATGTTAGCAAAGGGGCACTGAAAAGACTTGAGGCTGGGCAACTAGTTTAAGCATATATTGGTATTGGAATAATCTGAAAGATGAGGAAACGACAGAGGAACCTTGAAATAACTAGGCACAGTGGTATGATGGGGATCACTTTCACTGCACGTCTTTAAAATACCTATCATTCAACGCACATGACTCTAAATCGGCTTGTACGTCTTTTAGTAAAACAATCTTAATCAAACCAAGTATCTCACTGATTTTGAAAGTTGGAGGATGTGCCTATTTCCATCAAATATGAATTAAACCACAGAAGTGAAAATATTCATAAAACTGATAACTTATCCCATGAGAGGTTCAACACCTTAGTAACAAGCTCTATTCTATGCTGTATTTTGGATACAAAACTGAGTTATTTAAATTGCCCACTTGTTGGAAATATTAGGTACTTTAAAAGCATTCCAGTTAAGAACTCTTAATTTCAGAATGCTAAAATTTTAAAAGGACAGTTCATACTGTTTTAGTTGCTTATTAAGTCTGACTTTAAAAATAAGTGGAATACTAGTTTCTCACTTTGCACTTTACTTTCCAAGTAAATACCTGTTTGCTTACATTTTCAAATGTTTTCTTCAAATGTGCACAATTTACTAATTTACTCAGTGAATTACAACACTGTTATTAAATATTAAAACATACTGAAGAATTACACTATACTCAAGGGGAAAAACGCCTGACACTTTAACATGTGCCTTATCAGCTTCTTGCATTACTAAGGTACAGAATATTTCAAAAACTAACAATCAGCATAGCTTTATAAGACAAGAAAATAATAAAAGTGCCCTGGCAAATGTGGCTTCAATGTATTTAATATTGGTAATACATTTGACAGGGAAGCTAGTAAGGTAACAAATAATAAGGCAGATCACAAAGTTTTTTTGTTCACAAAAGACAAATGAGAAAAAAACAAGGTGGTGAGGGCGGATAAAAACATACTCCAACCATAAGTATTAATGACATCCACAAGCTGCTAGTGTGTTCTAGGCAAACCAAAAAATTGGCCTTTTTAGAGACATTTTGCAACATTTACCTCCCTATCACCTGAGTATTTTGGGAACTGACTTTCAAGTCATGGTTGATGCTTGACCCAACTCATGTCGTGGACATCTGGAAAGCAGGTGGTAAAATATAAAGCATATTAAGTGATAACCTTTTGTAAATACAATTTGAGACACTGACTCTAGGAGAGAATACTTGGCACAGAAAAGACGCATTTTCCCAGTGGAAAAAATTTGAGGTAACATATCTAACCAATTTCCTAATTTCACAATTTGAATTTCAGCAATCGTGGTTTTAGAGAATATATATTCACATAAAATCCCCGATGCTAAACTTTTTTGCTAATTGTACAATTATCACCTATACTTCAACAATAATACCAACACTTTTTTCAATCCCCACCTTTATTAACCACTAATACCGCTGAGGTACAACCAGCGTGATCTCTTTTGAGCATATATCCCAAATTAACATAATTCATTTTTCCAGTGGTGCTACAGATAAAGCCCACCAACTTTAAACTTAACTTGTTCAATATTTTGGTTATAGTACTAGTAAATCTCAACCTGCCAGCTGCTTGGAGTTAATGTACACCTCAAACACTTCAGACAAGTTAAAGAAGTATCTGAAATATTCAAGAAAACTCAGTTTTTAGTACTTTTTTCCCTATGCCTTGAACAATGTAATCTCCCAACATTGCTTTTCTTGTTCCTATTACTGCATGAAGTTCAAACTAGATCTTCAAGACAGAACCTTTCTGTAATAAACAAAAAGTGCAAAGATACAAAATGAAATGCAAAGTCTTTTGCAAGAAAATGCTCCCTCAAGAAAAACGGTGTTTGAATGCTGGTGGAAAAAGTTTTTTGTTCTCCATTGTACATTTGACACCTACAAATGACCTTGTTTTCAATGTCCACAATACTAGTAAGTATATATTAATCATGGATCTTGTGAAATAAAAAGTAGCAAATTCCACTAAGATATTTGTATCCATTCTACACAATCCAATGGAAATAAATGAGTGCTGTTGGAAAAGGTGTCCACATGCACATGTCCCATATGCCTTCTGCTGGAGGGTAAAAATTTTAAAATCTATTTCCAGTGTTTATGAATAGCTTCAATATCTACATTCATAACCAGCATTCTGCATGAGTTACCTCTTATTTCAATACTTCACAAATGAGTAATACATCTCGGGAGGTTAGGGAGGCACCAGCTGTCAATAACTTTCTTTTATGCTTAAAATGTGCTACAGGTGGTTTTCAAACTATTTTAATTGAACATTCCTATAATAATGGGACATCTTATACCAAGAAAAAATGGGTTTGGTTTTAGCCAATAAGGAGTATCTTGCAGATCTGAAAACCATAAGATTATATCCTTAGGAAAGGAGATAAAGATGCTCACAAATATAAAGGAATCCTGACTTTTACATGGACAATTCTTTAAAAAGATAAATGTATTACATAAGCGCCATAAGCAGTGAAATCTGCTTATATAAAAAAAATAAGTGAAGTTTTGATTGGACATTATTTCCTTTGCAAGAGCAGTACATATCCTTAGTAAACAACTACTTTAGTTACAAATTAATTTTCTTGATACTTAGGTAGGATTGAAAGTCAGAAGAAAACATTAAAGGAGGAGCTTTTGAAATAACCCTTATAGCTAAACTGGTAACAGTTAAGATAGCCAGATAATTCCTAAAGTAGATTTATTTTGTAGAGTACTTGAGTATGCCTGGGTAGTTGGATCACTTTGTTAAAGGCCATGGATGTGTTAAATTCTTTGGGGCCATTAGCATTTCCCAGCAAAAAAAGTGTCAGACTAATCCTAACCCCAACCTTAAGAGACAAATTCAGCAAGAGTTCTTCACAAACCTGTTCTTACTACTGAAGAAACAATATAAACTGCATATCCCATAGCTCATGACCCAGCAGTCTCATCTTCAATATGGGCAGCACAACTGAAATTTGAATTTCAAGTAACCCAAGAGGACATACTTTCAATTAAGGGCAAACATCCCTTAATTCAACTGGTCTTTAAATGTGTAATGTTAGGTCTGTGTTAGAGAGACAGTAATAAAATATTAGTAAGTGTGCACTGGTACCTTAAATGACAAATCTTGAACAATGCAAATCCGAGACTTTCCTATTAGAACACACGTCTGTACCAACCTCAATTCTTATGCTAAAAGTGGATTATAGTCTCTTTTCCTCTTTTTTTAATGAGGAGTGGACTTGTAAAAAACAGAAACAAAAACAAAAACAAAACATCAATATAACTTGTGCCTGGTGGTAGTTGGTTTTTCTCAAACCAAAGCTCTGCCAAATTTGCCGATATACTTCATATCTGCTCAAGTAGAATACTGTGTCAAGGATCTCACTGAATGAAACCAGTCCACATCTATACAGATTACTGTCTTCATGAAGTTTGAATCCTTTGGAGCAGTTTTCTTTACTCCTCCCATCTTTCGTTTCCTGCCTAAATCCAAGTTAAACACACAATTTCCATTGGTCTTCAATGTAGTTCAATTCTGCATTCTGTCCTTTCCTTTGCATGTCACAGTAGCTGTTCATATACATTAAATATTAGAGATATGTTCTGCTCTTGACATCTACACACTTACAAAAGCAGCTTCGTACTTTGTTTGGTGTGTTTTACTATGTTGGCTCACAAAAAGCAGTTTTTTTCGTTTCTAAGCATGGTACTTTACAATTTTTTAATGCATTAATATAACAGTGCATTGGAAAAGTACTGAGCCTCTACAAAATAGCTTTACATTTTTAAAGAAATGAATGTGATTTTTTTCACTTACACAAGCATAGGATTTTTTTTTATATTTCCACAAGATAAATATCTCAATTAAACTATAAGCTCACTCTACAGTGTGCCACAGTGATGGGCTTAGGAGACAGTTATACATTTAGAAGATCCTAACTTTAGTGTTATTTACACTGACATGTCCAATATCATCACCTCATATGTGAAAGGTGAACAAATAATATTCATAACGCAGTTAAATTTGTGCCAACTAATAAGTGGGAATTGTATAGCTTTAAGCAATCACTTATGAAAGATTTACTGTAACTTAGTCTAAACTGGGAATTCCCTTCAGCCTTCTCTCCTATGGCACGGGAAACTTTAAAGATCAACAATGAAACAGATTAGAGCCATTGATAAGGCAGATCTTTTAAGATAACAAAGGAGAAAATGACAAGCATATATAGTAAATCATCAGTAATATCAATTACTGATACTGAAATCATATTTTTATGTCCTAGACCATTGTTTTTAAATATTTTCTTTTATTCTGGAACAGAAATTGGAGAAAGGACAATGATTCATTCATAAAGCAGTGACTCAATTCAGGTTGCTACTTTACATTTAAGCACCACTCAAAAAGTGGACATAAAGCAAGTGATTCCTGTTTGCCCATCACTATACCAGCTACATAGCTGAGAGTTCAGACCTTAATTACACAACACTTTCTCTGTTACCAGAAGCTAAGACTGCTCTGCGACAAATAGGACAAGTTGAATTCTCAGATAACCAGCGATCGATGCAGTGGACATGATACTCATGGGAACAAGGTAGTTTACGAAGTTTGTTGCCTTCTGTATATTCTGTAATGCAAACACTACAGGTTTTTAATGCATCATTTTCACCAAAACTTCTCATTGCCAAGTTGTCAATCTGTTCTTTGGTGAGTCCTCTAGGTTGATCATCATCATCCTCATTTAAGAGGAAAAACTGAGCCAGACTAAGGAAAGGCAAAGAGCCACTTTCATCAAATGTTACTGGGGCCCTGTGTCGCCCCTCTCGCCTGGCACCTGATGATGAGCTTCCTTCATTACTGCCTTCAAACACCTCTGAGCTAGTCTCTGAACTTTCACCACTGGAACTGGAACTAGGACTGGAACTGGAACCAGAACTGCTACTACCACCAGAAGCCCCTCTTCCATTCCGTGATTCTGCTCTTTCCATATTTCGACTAGAGACTGAGCTGCTAGGCTCTGAATCACTATCACTGTACATAAAGTAGCTTAATTCACCAAAACCTGTCATTATCTGCCTCAACATGGTCTGAATTGCAACAGATGTGGTCTCACTTAAACCAGTATTTAAAATCCTACGGATGGGAATTCTGATGGTACTGACATAGGTTCTCACACCTGCCCGCTCAGAACGTGAAAATGTACGCCTAAAACCTCCTCGTTCACTTTCATAAGTGACAGTGTTGTTTGGTGTCTGAGACCTTGACCGAGTTCTGCTAGCTATGCTATCTCTCTGCCGATACTCTCCAGGACGAACTCTTCTTACTTGAAGATCAAGGACTATAGTTGGAGGTCTCTGTCCTGATCCCGTAGATTCAACACTGCCAGTTGTGTCTGGAGAACCTGCTCCTTGAGAGGCATTTCTTGTTCCAGAAGCTGCAAAAAGACCTCTACTTAGCAAGTCAGGTCCACTTATTTGCTGTCTCAATGTCACATGGTGCCGGGTTCTAGAACTTCCCTCAGTCTCATTGACCAAAGGGTGCTCAAAAGTCTGAGATGAGATACTATGATGAGATCGTCGTGGAATTTCACTCACTGGATGTAGAGGTGACCTACTTCTTTCAGCTCTTGCCCGGGTTCTCCGATGATCTGGGCTTCTACTTCTTGCCCTTCTCTGACCTCTTGTAGGTGGGACTTCTCCGGTTAATGCTTCTGTTGAATTTCGTTCTGATCTGGATGGCCTTGCAGATGTTGAGTCAGATCGTAGATTTTCCATTTGTCTCTGGCTGTTGTTGTCCATATTTTCTCCATTAGAACGTCTTGCAGATGGCTCATTTTCATTTTCTGGATTTTGGCTCCCATTATTGCGGTTAACATTGATCTCTAAACTGAATCTGAAATCACCACTATTTGGATTAGTCCGGCTCACTGCTCTCCAGGATTGGTTTCCTCTTTGCCCACTTCTTGTCGTATTTCCAGTTTGTCTGACAGAGTTAAGCCAGTCTATTATAGAGTCACCATTAGACACATCATCTGAAGAATCTCCACCTGTTGTTAAAAAAAGGAGGCGAGAAGGAGAAAATGGAACTACTAAAATTGGGACAATCATGTAACAGTGTCCTGAAATTCTGCATTAGAAAGAACTAAAAAATTATGAACAGATTTTACCTTTATAGAATTTTGTATATTATACTGCAAAGATTTGTAAGGCAAGAAAATTTCAATTTAATTGAGAGTTAATCATAGAGAAATTTAGGGAATTTCTTCAATAGGGAATCCGGAGGAAGTCTATTTTAGCACTTCACATTCAGAGCCTAGCCGCCACTATGCACTGTTAGAAGATATTTCTTCAGTCCACTGGCAAGACATTAATGCAATCAGACAAGGTAAACACCAGTTAAGGTACAGGGCTAGCATTTTAGTTCACTCTATATTTTTGTCAAATTTTCGTTACTTCATTACTTCTTCTGGGTGTCTGGCTCAAGGATTTTTGATAATATAGCATGTTATAAAACTACTATAAAACTACTACACCCATTGCAAAAATATAAGCAAGGCTTATGGGCTTAAAAGCATTTGAATGCTTCTACATATTACCAACATTTAAATGATGCAAAATGTATAGTCTGAAGCTATCATAGAAAATATAATGGCATATTTAAGAACCAAGCTATCATCATAGCCTCTTAGTTAGTCAAATTCCTTACTCCATATTAGAGGGGGAACATTAGACCTGTGTTCAGGGCAGGACTTCTCACCAGTGGATCAAATGATGTTTAGAGCCAGATAATTCTTGTTGTGGGGGCTGCGCTGTGCATTTTAGGATGTAAGATGTTTAGCAGCATCCATGGCTGCTACCTACTAGTGCTAGTAGCAAACCCCCAGTCATGACAACCAAAAATGTCTCCAGACATTGCCAATCTCCTTCACGGGGCAAAACTATACCCCATTGAAAACCATTGGGTTAGAAAATGATGTATTTCTTTCTGCTGGTGAGGAAGTCACATGTTTATAAATCACATTTAAATAGGTCATTGCTCACTGTGTCCCAATTAATACAAACAACCCAAAAGCAAAGCAGGAAAAAACATGTTGACATTCTCATCAGATAGCAAGAAAATACCACTTTTTTAATGAGCAGTTACTTATGCCTCAAAATTATCATTTATGGATAATCTATGGCTCACATTTACTATTATGAAGTTCTTTATTGATTTTATCTTCTACCCATCCCTGTGCCCCAAGCAAAATATACCTCTATTTTCATCTGAGTTTTGTGGTGGAGGGCCCTCTTTTATTTGTTGTAGTCTTCTCAGCAACTCTTCCTCAGTACTTTCACCTGAAAATAGTTTTAAAATGTTTGCCATATTACAAATTAAAACCAATGACCCTTACCCATCTGAGATGAGAACCAAGACATAAACAGGAAACCAGGTAAAACTAACTTCTTTGGGAGTGTATTACTACTTAAATTTCTATGAGCTTATTTTCATAATAAGTAATGGTATCTCAATGATCAAAACTGCAACTTTGAAAGACAGATACTATTAACTGCATTTTAAAACCTGAAATTGAATGAGACAGATGTGCCAGAAGTCACAGCTAATAAATGGAAAACCAGAAAGCCAACTTAGGCATTTTGATTCAAGTCTGGTGCTCCTGGCTCAAAAAGCACTCCCACTTTAAGAGTCATGCTAGCTAATACCATACCTTTGAAATTTAAACAAATACCCAAAGGTTAGTAGAATTAAAAATAAGAAATAAATTTTAATTAGGATCAAATGGAATGTAATTAGGCAAAAGAGAATAGTCAAGCATAAAGTTCTGAATGATTGACGGGCTGGCTTTGGAAGATTATGATTGGAAAATATTCAGGGAATCAGAGATGACAAAATAGGACGATTCTGTCCTAGAACTTACGTTCCCATTTAGCTATTGCATACTTGGACTCACATTTAGTTATTTAAATTCAGATTTGACTAACAATGAAAAGATTATTCTTTTCAATTGAGTCACTAGAAATTCATAACATAAATCTGACATGGGGTAATTCTAAATATGAGTAAATAGAACCAAGTAGCTAAATACAGCTGTAAATGTCACTCTTGCATTGAAATCATATGTCATAAAGGCTAAAGAAGTTTAAAACAAGGCTCAAGAATTTTTTTTTTTAAAAAACCCAGCAACTTACACAGGTAAATCCTTAAAACTATATATTACATACCTGGGGTGCCTAGCAAATTGTTATCCCTCATAAGCCTATAATCTTCTTCACTTAGGTTATTTACAAATTGATAAAAAGCTTCTTCCCGATCCAATCGGTCCATCTGACTTCTGCGCTGTGCTGCAGACTGATCACCACTTCCTTTATCGTTAGAATCTGAGCTTTCCATCTTGATGAACAAGTGGAAAATTATCTAAAAGGAGAAAGGAGATTCATCTTGAAAACAGAAGTCAATATGTATCCTACATAACAATTTTAATTATGTGAAAATCCAGAATATGTGTACGACATGGACTTTAAGACCTCATATAACAGAAAAACTTCCTGATACACACAAGAGACAAGGTGGGAGGTTGGCAAACAATGGCTCATGAAGCAGATTCAGTCCTGCTGCCTATTTTTCCTCCAGTGATCTAAAATTGATTTTTATACTTTTAAAAGTTTTTAATAGGGGAGATTTGATTTGTGAAAATTATATGAAATTCAAATTTCAGCATTTATCAAATTTTACAGGAACAGTCATATACGCTCATTACTGTATTGTCTTACAGCTGCTTTCGTGAAGAGTTGAGTAGACAGACTGTATGTGGTACTCATCACTTTCCACTGGTACACTGTACGTTGCAAGGTTCAGTGATGCGACTATGATAGCTTTTAAATGCTACGCAGTATCATCATACTGTGGGATGTTTTAAAGTATCAATGCACATTCATGTCAAATGAAAAGAAAACGAACTCTGGATGTCACCCTCACAGGTACAGTGAAGTAGGGGCTATTGTTATCAGATTAGATGGCAGAGACTGCCTTCACTGGCACTATGACTATATTAAATAAAAAATACATTTACATTTCAGACTAAGCACTCTTCACAGTATTACCAATTTATTGGAAAGCTAAGGTCTGAAATATCAGAAAATCTACCATGAAATCTTAAGACAAAATACTTCTTCACGAGTGAAAAATGAAACTTCAACCAAAATAAGTTTCCAAGTCACTCATTTGTTGACTACACAAGGGAAGCCATTTACTGATGTTAAATTTTGCGCGACTGCAGAAACTAAAAAAGTCCAGAGAAAATAAATTTAAGAATACAAGCTTTCAGGGTGAAAGCAATTGCTCAAAAGTGAGGAAACTGAGATATATCAATAATCAGGTTTAAAAAAAGGCAGCAGATGATCCTGAGCAGTTATTCAAGGAACTTGGAGACTTTGAAGTAATTATAGGAGTAGCCTCTATGCATGGCATGCATGGAACAACTACAAGTGATGTTTTCAAAGAAGCTAAGAAAACTTAGCTAATTCAGTAGAAACTGAAGAAGAATCTGCTAAGATGTGTTACAAATGAAACAGATAAAACACGTTTACAGCAGAAAACTATCTTGGATAAAAACACAAAGCTTATGAAATTGTAAAGGGTTTAAAGTCTGGTTATTCATTGTATTATTCATCAGTAGGTATTCACCACTGATAATTCTTCAAACCAAAGAAAAGCTGTGACATCTGGCTAATGTTCTTTAGCAGTTAAACTTTTAAACACAAACAACATGAAGTTAGGATGAATTCCACTAGTGAAGGATCAATAAATAGGCTTGAAAACAATTTACCAAAAAGTACAACTCTGTAGGGTTGAAAGATGTTAAACAAAATAAAGGCAAACATGTCTGATAAGAATACAAACGAAAATAAAACTCACATACCAAGAACAGTTCTAAGAATGGCACAAAGTCTTAAGAACAGCAGCAATGAGGTTAAAGTCCCTAAGAAACAGAAACTTGGAAAAACGTTTTGAGTGGCTTTGAAAAACAGAATATGAAATAAAGGGTCTTGTACTGTGCAAGAGGGGAGTTGGTATATATTCAACATGGTGAATCACATTCCAACTCAACAAACTCCAAGAGAGCCAAGAGTCAAAACTGTAAAAACTTCTCATGAAAACCTTTGAGAAATTAGAGAACAGGGGAGATAAAATACTATTTTTAAATGATCTACTCTTCAAAAAGTCTATAAACCATCACAACAAAATCTGACGATAAACTTAGAAAAAAATTTGTGATAGACTATCGGATAGATTACAACCCAGAGAAGTATGTTCACCAGAAGTGGGGTTCACTGAAAATTACTTTACATATAGTTCTCAACCTTGGCTTGCACATTTAGCATCACCAGGAGTGCTTTTCTGGGGTTGGACAAGTAGTGTTGTTGTAATGCTGACTATCATCTTGTTTTCTGAACAGTCTTGAAAAGGTTTCTTATTCTGTCACAGAAATGTGGGCTAGATCAGTGTTTCTCAAGCTCCTCAATTCATTGCTTTGAATTACATGGAAATACTGTGAAAATTCAGATTCTGACTAGGTGGGTTGAGTAGGGCTTGAAAGCCTGCATTTTTAATAAGCCTCCAAATGATGTTGTTGATAGTAACAATCTGAGTAACATGGAGCTTGATGACAATAGAGCTTAGCAAGCTCATAGTTGAACACCCATTCTCAAAGCCATGTAAATTTCAAGCTTTAGCTCTGTACTTTAACATTTTAAAGGGAACCATTGGGATGGCTCTGTCAAAGACAAGTCAACCAAATCTATAGAGAACTCAAAGTTAGGAGTAGTACTAAAGAAATATATTCTGAATTCTCAGTGGACAGATGGTGAGCTGAAATCAACAAAAACAATGAATGTGCTAACCTGAATACTTTAAGGGTTTTGTATGGCATAGGAGAATACCGTCTTGACAGTTCACGTGAAGAAAACCTGAGGTTTTTAGTTCATTCAAGCTCAATACAGTCTACTAGGGTAGTCAACAGGCACATGCAAAAATGCTTGTCATCACTATCAAGGAAATACAAATCAAAACCACAATGAGATAACACCTCACACTCGTGCAAATGGCCCAAATCAAAACACCAGCAGCAAGTGTTGTCCAGGGTGTGGAGAAAAAGAACACTAATACACTGTTGTTGGGAATGTTGACTGGCCCAGGCCTCATGGGAAACAGTATAGAGGTTTCTCAAAATATTAAAAATAGATCAACCATATGACCCAGGAATTCCACTCCTAGGCATCTTCCCACAAAATGCAAAAGGAAACAAACCAACTCACTAGTTTGAAGGGACAGTTGCACTTTTATGTTCAATGCAGCACTAGGAAGAATAGTCAACTTATGGAAAACCTAAGTGCCCAATGACAGAGAAATAGATTAAGAAAATGTGGTGCATACATACATGGCTGAGTACTACTTAGCTATACTAGATGAAATCTTGCCATTTGCAACAATATGTATGGAACTGGAAGGAGTGATTTTAAGTGAAATTAAGTCAGGAGGAGAAAGACAAATAGGGAAAGATTCACTCGTGTGAAATAGAAACAGAACTAAAGTGAAATAAACCCTAGAAATATGATCTCAGGACTGAGGCTACTGCAGGATCGTAGGGGTGGGAAATAGTGCAGAGGGGGCCTATGACTTAATGGTAAATAGATATGGGTGCTTTGGTGGTAGGTATGGTGACATACATCTGAGCAGGTATGAACCTATCCCTTTAAATCACATAGTATTATAAACTAATGTTAGTTCAATAAAAAGTAATATAATTTAAAAAAATGTCTGTTTGAGCTAACTGCCAAGAAACTTGTTTATTGACTTCATAGATCAGTGCCCAAATAAAGTACATAATGAACCTGCACAATCTGCTGTTCAGACTATACCTGGAATATCAGAAACAATAAACTTCCAAAAGGACACTGATAAGCAATGAAAGTACCCCAAGATGGTAAAAAGACCCTAAGAAATGGTTGAATTACCTGGAGATGTCTAGCCTGAAGACTGAAAATGGGTGTGATTACCATCTTCAGATAATTTAAAGAGTTATAAGATGAAAGTAAAATCACAGAGTGGAATGAGGGCCAGTATCTGGAGAAGTATGGAAGCATATAATTTTTCCTCTTTTAATACAACAGTCCAACAATAAGAAAAGTTTTTCAAAGATGAAGATGCAAACAATCCCTTGAAGCAATATCAGAAATATTCAAATTGAGGCTAGATAGCTAAAGCTAGGATTCCTTACTGGATGAGGTGAGAGTTTGAACAGAGATTTGGATTTAAACATCATTAAGTATGGTTAATACTCTTGGTTTCTTTCCAATTCTGGACCTAGGGGCATATTAAGCTATACATTTTAGTGGCATACTTTTGTAATAAACGGATCAACATGTTGCCCCATCCCCCCACCCCATGTAAAACCATGTGTTTTACTGTCTTCATATCAATGATGTTCCCTCAGCCCCTTGGGGGGGGGGGCTTACCCTTCAAGGTTTGATGACATCCTACCTCCTAAGAAGTCATTACTCTCAGCTAGTAATTTTCCATCTAATTCTTTTGTACAACTAGAGTGACACTTTCTATTTTAAGTTGTCTTTTTTATTTTTGAAGTGCAAATATCTTCTCTTTCCAAGCAAATTCCTTCAGAGAAAGAGCTAGAATTATAGTCCTTTTAAAATGCTTCCCAAAGTCACTAATATCTTGTATACTGCAATGAACTGACTGAGCCAAATCCAATGTGAAATTAAGTTCATTTCCCTTAACAATCTGTTTGAAACAGCATTTATCTGAATATAGTGCAAAAACAATTTAAAAACTTCAAGGAGCCACATTAAAAATAAAAAAGTGAATTAATCTTATCTAATTTAACCAACAAAGTATCAACAAGTCATTGGCATAAAAAACTAGTGATGTACAACACATCTCAAGTTGTATTTTATATTTTTAATACTTAATGTGATATGTAGTCCTATTAAAATAACAAGGCTGTGTTTAATGGAAAATATTTCACACTGCTCCACATTTACCACTGGCAACATTGCAAATGTCCAGCAACCACACATACTTAGTGGCTACCATAACTGACAGTGCAACTTTAAAGTATTTACTTATAGAGAAATTCTACATGTGAAAAGGGATTATTCAGTGTTACAAGTCCATGCTCTAACCCCCCCTATTTATAAATCCCCCTTATGTTTTTTAAAAATTAATGCTCACTACTCTACAAAAAGGCATGGATAGATGATTCTTTCCCATGATCACCAATCTTCAACATTTGTTCTCGATCTTTTAGAATTTCTGTGACTTTCTACATGGAAACTGGAGACAAAACTCTTTATGCATCTTTATTCAAAACCCTCCAAAACTGTAATTTCAGAGATTTTTGAAACCTCAACAGCTTGTTTTTACAAACTTGTAGGTGAGTTTACTCCACTAAAAGGGATTTTTAGCTGGCCGCAATGGTGCATGGCTTTAATCCCACGCCTAAGATGGGTGGCTGAGACTGGGAATCGCTTGAGTCCGTGGGTTCAAGGCCCGCCAGGGGCAACATAGCAAGACCTAGTCTCCAAAAATAGCTGGGTGTGGTGGCACGCACCTGTAACCCCAGCTACCTGGGATTGGAATCACTTGAGTCTGGGGTTTCCCGGGCAACGTAACGAGACCTAGCCTCAAAAAAAAGGGGGGGATTTTTATTTGGGTTTATTACTTTTCAATTCAAAAACTTAACAATGAGACACACACAAAGCAAACGTGAACAAATTCAAGTTATATTACTTCCACATTAACATTGTTCTTTTCCCCTGTCCTCCCAATATATACAGCAGAGAAAATCATGGAAAATATTTCTGCATGTGATAACCCTGGAGCATACTTAAACTTCATTAAAGATGACACAATGCTTTTACTAAGCCAGAGGTTTCTATTAACGAAGCGGCTGATAAGGGGACGGAAAAAAGAATGATTTGCTTCTTTACTTTTGTCCAAAGTGTCCATTCTGTCACCTTTATTTCATCAAGCCTCAGAGAGTCAGGAGACTTCAGCATTGGCAAGACAATTCTACCCAATAGGGACAGTTAAGGGGGTAAGTTATGGCTGCAACACCTGCAGAGGTCTGCTGGACTAGAAAAGGAAATCTCAAATATAAGCAAAGCCTTCAAATGACTTGTAAAATCATGTTACACCCAGTGGGCCAGGTTTTACTTTAAGCTGTCTCATCATTAAGTGGCAATAACTGAAAAAATGTACTAAATATAAACAAGTTCAGTCCCTGATAATGATGCCACTATTATTTGGTTAAATGGAAAAAGAACATTCTAAAGGTCAAAGCATGCCAAAACTATCAAGAGACTAGTTCAAATGATCAAATACAGACCTGTCTCCATTTTGGTGTGAAAATATCAGTGGAGACCTCTTAACAAAATGGGCCTCCAGAGTCTACTCTATTGTGATACATTTCCAGTTTAACTAAAAGAGGGGGAAAAAAGAATTTCCACACACTCCAGGGTTTCTATCACATTTAGGGAGGTTCTTCGATGTCACTTAGGTCTCTTCCTAGTTTCTAGCACTATTCACCACCCTGTGTTTACACAGTCCTTTCACCTATATTTCATTTAATCCTCACTCTAAACCTATGAAGTAGAAATCACCACCTCTAAAGATATGAAACAGATGCAGAGAGGAAGTGATTTACCAGAGGTCATGGTAGTAAGTGGAAAGAGCCAGTAATTAAATCCAGGTCACCTGATTCCAAATCTAATCAAATTTCACAAAACTGACAACTGCTTCCCAATATATCTGAGGACTATATACTCTAAAATACACCCCCTTCAATCCCAATCTGCATTTCTGGAGTATTCAACCTCACTATGGCTTTTTTATATCATTTTCTCCCAGTAAGAAAACTTCCAAAATGACAAAATACCTTTTATAAGGAGCCACAAACATAGCAAGACTTAAATAACTCAACTTTTAGAATTTTTCAATATAATTGCCCTTTGGATAAAAGGCATATTAACCTATTTCATTCAGAGAACTGTGTGCCAATATATCCAAACTAATTCCTGGAAATAAGCAACCAAATCAGAAATTCTGTCCAGTCACTTCAAAAAACCATTCATTTGCATGACTGTGTCAGGTAAATTTAATTCTGGGGAGGAAAAGCCAGTCAGCAAGAAAAACCAAACCTCAGATGTAATCAGTAATAAGGAAATTTGTATTCAGTTATAAGGAAGGTAAAACAATTTTATTCACCTTGAGAATTTTAATGCATTGTTAAGAATCTTTTTCTCCTAGTCATTGTCATATATTAATTACAAATTATGCACATTAGTTTCTAACCACTGCAAAAAGTAGTATTTCATCTAATTTTCTGAACCCAGGTACACTAATCTGTAAGAATGCAATTTTGTTATGATATCAATGGGAAAGTCATTTAAAACTTATTTTCAGTACTAATGGGTCAGGGGACCTGGTGCTGAGGAAAAACCCACACATACTCAATGACTATACTACTTTATAAGACCCAAATTAAGGAAACTTTAGGCACCAAAATGTACAGTTAACAAGAGACTTTACAAATCTGAATTCTGAAATTCAAACGCTTGGTGTCCCAGGAAAACATGTCTACAACTGGCAAAAGAACATTGCTCCAGAAAAGAAGCTTCAAGTTATTAGCTTGACTAATAACTGGCAGTAAAAGAAGAGATGGAGAGATGGGGGGGTGGGGAGAAGGGGAGGGGGAAAGAACACTGCCCTAAAAATAAAATAAAAGAAAAATCCACACCTACTAAGTCTGGAAAAAACAACCTCTTTTTTAAAAACAAAGAGGGTGGGAGGGAGGCAACCTACTATCAACCAACTACTTAAGTATCTTGAGCATGTTCACCTTTTCCATATGTATGCATTCAAGTTCCAAACTCAATAGTGCAGAAGCAGAACATGCTAATTTTTTTAATTATAGCCATCAACATAAAACTGTCACAATGAAGAGAAGGGCAAGCATTATTTGGTTTGCAATACAGCTTATTAAGAGTTTCAAAAAGTGAATGAGAATTAATAACATGCAATCATTATCAAGAAAGAAAATGTTAGATCAATAACACCATCACCAATATAAAAAACATTTAATGCAGCTTTTCAAAAAGTCAAATCATAAAGAACCGGTGAATATGAGGTAAGGATATAAAGTTAAAGTATCAGCATATATATATATATATAATACATATATAGCTATTCAAAGTGTTGGGAATTCTTCATATATAGAATGTTTGTTTCAAATTTTACAGCATTTGTAACAAATAAAAAGTCTGGTAACAAACAAACAGGTTTTTAAATGCTATTGAGTAGCAAGGTGGAAGTCAGCTGTGGAAAGTAATAAAACAGGAAATACTGGGTTCTAGTCTGTTGCAATTAGTTATGTAAATTTGGACAATTCAACTCACCTCTTGTGCCTCAGTTCTCCTTCAGTATTGGATTAAACCATCTACAAGATACCTTCCAGTTCTATAAATCTTCAACAGTGAATAATACCCAGGTGACATTACAGTTTTAAGAAAAAAATGAAATTTAAGAAACACGAATACGTTTAGAACCTGTTTTTCTAACTCCTATTTCATTCTCATACTTTTATCTCCCTTTTTGTGACTATCTTATCTTTTGAAAAATACAACGCATTCTTTAGAAACCTGGGTGTTAATGTTTCACAGCCTTTACTTTGTGCACAATACTTCTCAACACCCACATCACCTGTTGATTATTTCCAATATTGGCCTGTACCAGAGGATGCTACCAAGGCTCCGGCCACTGCTGATACTACTAAAGCAATTTGATATTATAAAACATTATTTGCTTGAGTTGGCTTAACCTTGCTTATGTTCTTTCTATCTTAACCACTTAAAAAAAAGGACAGCAGAAAAAAAATCAAAAGGGCTCAGAAATGTCCATCATATGTCCAATCAATTTACACGTCTACTGACTACAGTGCACAAACAATTCTGACTACACTAGAGTCCTCCACAACATTAAATGGAAGGAGTATTGAGGATATCAACAAATTAAAGAATGGAGACATGCAAATGCTGCCATGCCATAGGATCTAGTTAAAAGGCAACCATCATGGTGACATTTCAATTCATGCTAGTACTTCACACTGGGAATTTAACCTGGGACTACCCATTTCATATTCTTCCGTTATTGAACTAAGTCACTAAATTATCATGTGGTCTCATCCATATGAGCTCAGGACAAACTCCCCTCATTAGTCCCAGGAATCAAAAAAATGACTCAAACACTCAAAAGGTTTGATATGTTTAGAATAAAGGTTATTAATAACAGAAAGTCACTGGTTACTAACAATTTCAGTGTTCATCAGTAACTTAAGTACTATTTTAAGGGCATGAGTTTTTCATCAAAAATTAACTTTTAAAAAGAATGAAGCCAATTTTAAAAATTAAGATCACTTGACCAAAAAAAGAAAATATTTTATAGATATACAATAATTACTATTATTTGAGGAAAATAGTTCTGTATTAGACATGCTGACAACAAAAATATCAACTATGTAGTTTAGGATCAAAACTACAAATTCATAAATATATTTCCAAATTGTTCAAAATAGCCAAGTTTTTTATATCTACAAATATCTCACTGATGAGAGGAAAAATGAACTACTTGATTATCTGGGAAACATAAATATTCAAGGTTGAAAAAAAATTTTCTTTTCTAATAACACTATTGCCTTCTTACACTGGTTACTGAAACCTCAAGGGATTATATAAACTGTGTACTTTTGAAACCAATGGGTCATAAAGTTCTGAATCTCCTTCTGTTATACAGAAATGCTAGGGTTATCCTTAAGAATAGTATGCCCTCATCCTAAAAAGTATCCTAAAATTCTAGCACCCCATTGTCTGCTTTCTAATTTGTTATCCATTCTATAGCAAATCAAGGAAACAGTAGGCTGTGAGTGACCTGTTCTATTTCCCAATTCACTGGGGGTATGAAAAAATTATTATACATATTATACCATAAATGCAGATTTCCATTTGACCTACTGTATCACTTAAAGCCTCACTACATGTTCACCAACCTGAAAATATAGCCAACCAGTCTAACATATTTAGATATTTCATTATTATTTCTATAAAGCCATTTGAGTTTAAATAAACCTTATTAAGTTATAGCATATGTGTTAATAGTTAAAACGGGAACTGTAAGACAAAAAATGGGGGGAGTTAAGTACTAAATAAGTTTCACCTACTTCATAAAGCAGATTTACTGGGAAGGGTTAACTAGTGTCTGATGCAACACAAACCATTGATTTTTTTATTACCTTCCATTCTCTTTGCATTTCCAATCTAATTAAAGAGCAATTAAGTTTAGAGGTATTAAAGTTTAGTGACCAGCATCAGGCATTAAAACGGGTACTCCACCACTTACTAGCTATTAAATTGAGGACAAATTACTCAACCTCTTCTCTGAATCGCAGTTATCTCTACCAAACTGTTAATACCCTCATGAGGCTTTGCTGTATGGATTACAAAATCATGCATGGTGAAGCACAGGGCCTAAAAGCACTGAATGTAAGTTAATTTTGAATTTAGGGTACCCATCCCAGTTTGCCTGGGACAAACCAGGTTTGCACCTGTTGTTCAGGGATAATTATTCCCCTCTTGCTCTTAAAAATATCTTCGCTAGGGAGCTAAATTATAAATTAAGTAGTTACCTTAATGATGATGATGATGCTGTTGAAAGGAGTTAATTGCAACTGGGGTACTATAATGCCAAATACAATTTTTTGGATATTGTGTGTGTGGGGGGGGAACAAATACCCAGAAAATAAAGATTATAATCTTGTAATGTAGTCTACTGATACTTTACAACTAAATGTTCTTTATGTATACCCATCATACTCTAACAATGATTTAAGGCAGTGAATTTATTTTTTCTGTTCTATACAGGTACTGGTAAACTTCAGACGCTATTTTAAAAGAGGAAAATTCGAAGATAAAACACTAGTGCATTCCAGCTACTCAGAAACATTATCATGTATATTTGCAGTAAAAATACAATTCTCATCATGAAGAATGCCCAGCACGACTGAAATATTAACTAAGTATGTTCAATTACAGAGTCTGCAAAACAGATATTTAAAACATGCATTCTACACATGAATCAGCAGAAGACTCAACAAAAAATACATTACCTGACTGTTATGACATAGTATTGTAATACAATAAGCTGGATTTTAATTTTCTTCACACACTGCTCTAAAAAAAAAAAGAATCCATTATTCTTCCTCTTTTATAAAATAGACATTTTCTTCGAAATAGACATTCTAAAAAATTACATCCCATATTAAACACACACCCTTCCCCCATCACCCAATCTAATTCAGTGTTAGCATTGGGATATTATTTGGAGGAACTGAAAAGGTCAGAGTGAACCAGAAATCTTTTACGCTAGTTATACACTAGATAAAATATTTCCTTTGAAACCTGAGGGACAGCCTGCCTTTTAATAGAAGAGTGCTTAAATTAATCCTTTCTCAGATCAGTGCTCATTTTCAGATTCTGACAGTTACTTTCAAGGTCTTATTTGGCATGGTAAGTATCTTAAAGCAAAAACTAAAGTACTGGTGATCAGGAGAGTTTAGGTTAAAGAATTTTGATCATTTTTTCAATCAGAGGTTCTAAAATTTGGTCTTCCTGGGTATCTGCCTACCTGATATGAGTAGTTGTTTTGTCTCTAGTCATTAATAATCAAATAAATGATTAGTAGTAAGTAGTACGTTTAATATTTCTTCCTCTCTTCAATCATCCAAAACCACTGCAGTTAACTTTGATACAGAAAATGTGGGATCCTTATTTCCAGTAAAAAAATAACTGTGGGGCCTTTCAAATGGTGGACGACAATCTGATATAAAGGCTTCCTCTTGCCCCAAAAGGAAAGAATGACCTAAATAACTAGCCTACTAGGCCTCAGATTCCCGGACTAACCTGTGGAATAAGTATGGTGAAACTGTCTAGGGAAGGAACGTGGCTGTCTCCTCCATCTTGAAATTAATCAGCATAAGGGAAAAAGGGACTGAGTATTCAGGAAGCAGAAGCCCAACCGGTTAATACTAGTTACTAAAGCTATGGCGTACGTGGCAGGTACCGCCTGCAGAAGCCAAGACCCTTAGGCTTTTTTTTTGAGGGGGGGAGGGTTTGGGCTGTTGGCGGATAGAACGAAAATTAACTTGAAAATCTTTTGGCCCAAATCCCACCTTTCCCCAAGGAAAGACAACAAACATGCAACGGCTTCTTCCTTCGTGCTATTTTGGGGGATTGAATGAGGGAAATTCTTGCAGTGAAATCTGTGGTAAATATATGCCAGGGTTATTCAAGCAAGGGAGTTAACCACATTTACCTCAAATCTATAGGGAAGATGTCATCGGAGCCCCAGGGGGCGCCTAACTGATAGTGCCTTGCTGAAGACTCAAAATGGGGTTTCACAAATCCTGGGAAATCTAATGGTTCAGGAGTTCTCAGCATCTGACTTGGAGCAGCCTGATTCCAACCTCTCCCCTTTCCCAAACCCAAGCCCATCATGGAAGGGCGGGCGTGAGAGAGGTTTTCAGAGAACCAAGGAGAGAAGCACCTGAGACAATCAAAGACTCTCACGCCTCAGGCCAGCACTCGAAAATCGTCCCTCACAAATTCCTAAGGCCCCCTGGAAGGCCCAGACTGCGGTTTGCACGATCAGAGAGTACGTATTCTACCTCCTTCCCCCGACCGAGCCTGTAGACTATACCGTACACCCAACTAAAATGGCAGCGGCGACTACGCCACGGAGCCCCCCGCAGCAACCAGCGCCCGGGGTCCGGAGGCGGCGCTGAGGCTCCGCCAAGACGCTCCACATAGGCCATTTTGAGAGAACACCGCTCCGCTGTCTTACCCTCGCTCTCCATCCATTTCTCACAGGATTCCCAAGGTTTCACTTACTCGTTTTAGTGTCGGGATCAGACTCGGTCGGTTCGGCCGCCGCCGCCAAGGCTCCTGCGCGCCACCCCTGCCACCGCTCTCGAGCCCGCCTCCGACGAGTCGCTAGTTGAGACCCGCCTCTAACCCAGCGCTTGCTCGGAGACGTTGCTCAGGCAGCCATTATCTTCCCCATTGTTACCAAGCAGCGACAGGAAACGACTGCCCACAACAGGAAGTGATGACGGTAGGTCCCGGCCCCACCTCCCCACTCCCAGCCCGCCAGCCAATCTAGGGCGACGTCTCGCATAGCCTCGGCGGGAGGAGGCGGGTGAGAGCGGGTGACGCGGCCAGGCGGGTCGCGGTTTGGAAAAGGAAAGCGGCTATGACGCCCACCATGTGACTGTCCCCACCCTCCTCCGCCATTTTAAATGGTGGCGAGAACTTCGCGTTCGGAGAATTGTGGGAACCTGTGCTTTCCCATTTTGAAAACCGAAGGACGTCACGATCTGACTGCTAGAAGGCTTTTTTGGAGACCGAGAACTGTGATGTTGGTCTCACCTGATGAGGATTCAGACCCATTCAACACGGCCTCCTTTTATTCCACATGTGTCTCTTGGGCGCCAACTGTATAGCAACCACTGTTATAGGTTGGGGATACGGCGGAAATTTAAAGTGCTGAATATCTCGGTTCTCTTGGATCTTTGTATTCTACTTGGGGGAGGGGCAATATATGTTTATATATAGTTGTAGTTAATTGGTCATAAATGCCAAGGAGAAAAGGGGGTGGGAAAGTGCAGGGGAGTAATAGCAATTCTAGTGAATAGTGGGCAGGCGCTTCCGCTGAGGTGATTGAAACGCATGAAAGGGGGGCGGTGATTGTAAAAGGGTGGGAAAATCTGATAACTGGAATTTCTGAAAGGGCGGTTAAGGAAGGCCTCTCTTAAATGCTAATGCTTGAAGTAAGCTTGAAGTAAGCTAGGGACTAAGTCTCATACCGTCCAACTATCGTGTTCACAGTTAAAAATAACCTTACCCCAAGTTTCTAGGGTGTTTGTTGTTAAATTTTTGTTTTCTGTGTTTTCAGGTGTTCAAGCTAAGTAGACCAACAAACCAAACTTGTTCCCACCCCCGCAACTTTACGTAGCCTGGGATGTTTTTCTTTAATATTTTTGCTTTCATCATCCAAGTGTTGTCTTAATTTTAATGTCTTCAGTGAAGACTTCCCTAACTAAACTATATAAAGTAATGACGCCCGCATTCTCTTACCTACTAATTGTCTATAAAGCACCTAATCTGAATGTATATTTTTATCTCACCCCTGAAGAGCAGTAAACGCCTGTTTTGTTCACTTCTATATCCCCAATAAGCTCATAGTAAGCCTGCAAATATTTTTTGAGTGACTGTCCCCGCTCTGCATGATGTTCCTTGCATTAGTCCAGAATATAAGTATATCACTGTGCAATAAAAACAATATGCCTCAGTTTTCCATGCTCAGCCCCCAGTAAGCTTGACATTATCATTTTGATATTGGGTCTATCTAATGTGAGTGTTTTGTTTTACTCACTTTTGTCTTATATTAGGTCATCATGTATTAGACCTTTTTAGCCAGAATGTATAAAATGAATTCTTCAATGGCCTGCAACTGCTATTAAGCATGATATGATTTCATATTTATATTAAATCACCTATGCCTCAGGAACATGTCAAGGAATGGTTAATGTCGCCATACCCTCTATATCAGGCTTTGTTGCAGTAGTGTGGGGAAAAAAGGAATGCTTTTTTACTGTTGGTGGGAATATAGACTGATCCAGGCCCTAAGCAAAAACAGTATGGGGGTGTCTCAGAGCATTAAAGACAGGTAGACCATACAAGCAAGCAATTCCGCACATAGATATCTATCCAAAGACTGCAAAACACTAAGGTATACATGTGGTATATATCTATAGATATAAATCTATATCTATAGATATAGATATGACTATATCTATAGATAATAGATCTATAGATATAGATATGACTATATCTATAGATATAGATCTATAGATAGAGATATATATATACACATTGGAATTATACTCAGCTATTAAAAAAACATGAAATCTTGCTTTTTGTGACAACATGGGTGGAACTAGAAGGATCATGCTAAATGAAGTTAGAAAGACAAACACCAAATGATTTTATTCATGAACATTACCAAACAAAGCAAACAAACCAAAGAAAAATCTTGAAATTTGACTGCAGAATTGAGACTGGGGGTGGGGGTCAGGAGTGGAAGCAAAGGTTTGTGGGGACTCAGTGGACTATGGTGGAGGATGGTGGGCATGGTGTAGTATCATATTTGAAGAGAATGAAACTATACACCTAAAACATAACATTGTAAACCAATGTTACTTCACTAAAATGTTTAAAAAAGTAATTTCCAAAATAGAAAATACAGTTATCTTTTTATATTAAAATATGTGTCACTATGCATGGAAGTCTAGATGAGTGTACATGCAAATAAGATCTGAACCATTTACTAAGCATAATTTTCCTTTTTTCTATATTGTCTTGAACGTTTTCATAATGTGCCATTTTCATTTTGAAAGAAAAGTCTGCTTGAAAATAAAAAAAGCATCTCCCCTATTCACTTATCCCTTCCTTTTTCTTCATTCCTTTTACTTCTTTTTCTCTTGTATTTTTCCATGCTCTTCTATAAGCAAGGAGTGGCTTACTTCCCAAAGCTAGGAAATTACTTACTTTCTCTCAAAACAAATTATCCCTTGATAACATTCAATGGTACCCTAGAGGCTGGGAAAACAATCCCTGAACATAGATGGAAACCTCAAATGACTTTTATCCCTTCTTGTAGAAATGGTGCATGACAGGAAAAATTAAAAATATTCAATTCAATATATAAAAATATATAAAAATTCAAATATAAAATATATTCAATTTTCTTTGTTCCTGTATTTGACAAAATATATCAGCTATCAACTATTTGGTGTTTATTGAGAATTTATCAGTATACCGTAGACCAGAAAACCTCCCTCTTGTGGCAAGACATTGAACAAATAACCTATAAATGTAATGAACACAGCAAAGGAGTCATGTGGGTACAATGTGAAGGGTATATAAAAGGAACATTTTTAGCTGAGATCTAAGCTGAAAGAATAATACTAAGATGCAAAGAGAAGGAAGGAAGATGGAACATGAGAGGGGAGCTCTGAGAGCGAGAGTAACCTATAGAAATTCCTTGGCATAATAATATATGAAAATATGAAATAATAATATGAAACTGAAAGAATGAATCATTTTCTCTAGAAAATCACCCTTCATAGCATTAAGTACATAGGAATTTATCTTATCGATTAGTTTATGATGCTTATATTTCTATGTTTCTAGTCAGTCTTACCACTGGCCAATTCCCAGAGTTAAGTTCCATAGGAACTAAGGTTTTGATGCATTCAATCAATATTTTTTGAATCAATCAACAAATTAACTTGCAGTTCATATTAGAAAGTTTGGATCTATCCTAAGAGCAGTGAGAAGTTACTAAAGAGTTTTAGAAAGAGATTATTTTAAAATAATCTGTTAACGGATTTTTAAAGACTGCTATGAGTTGGAGACTGCATTTTCTGTATAGCAGACATGCTTACTGTATTAAGATTCTAATACCCCCTGGTTTTTTCAGAACAGTAACAAAACATTCTAATCTTGTTTTATCTTAGGAAACTTTACTGGTTTTGTTTTGAAAAATGACACCCACCACATATGTGTTTATTTAGTTTAGATACCATTTTTAATGTCACAGGAGCTTTTTAAAAAAATCTTTTGACTAAGAATCACTGATGAAAATCATTTTAACTAGAAAAACAATGCTGTCTCTTACTGCTTCCCTCTTGCCTCAGTTCATTCCTCTAGGAGTTCACAATAATATTCAAGATATGAATGAATTCTAAGTCTTCATCAGTTTGCCTTGAGGAAGGGGATAGCAAGATCGGGCAAGAAGGGTGAATGGGAAGCAGTGACATATACATTCACTCAGTTTAATATTCATTCAACAAACATTTATTGTGTGCCTTCACACTGTGCTAGGTCTTGGAGTTAGAGATAAAATAGATAAGCTCTTTGTCTTGAGGAAGTTCACAGTCCAGAAGATGTAGAAGGATTGTGGTCTTATCTATGGTCATTTTGTATAGATAGGTAGAAGTTAAAGCTAATAAGTTGGCTACATGGTAGGAGCCCAGACAATATTCTTAAGAAAATCATCCACAACTTTGGAGTTACAGAATGCCAGAGATCTTAAAAATAAATGGATGAGTAGGGAGCGAAGCAAACAAGGCCTAAGAGTAAAGCCCTTTTATTTTTTACTATTTGTAGAAGATGTTTTTGACCTAAAAGTCTCAAGAACTATATCTTGCTATTCAACTTAAATTAGTAGAAACATTGCTATAATTTCTAGCAGCACAATGCCTTGTTTATATTGCATTGTTGCTGGAAACCTATTTGCTTTAGAACTCAGCATATTTCTTTGAGAAAGGCATATAGTAATGCACACTTCCTTCCACAAATGTCCTTAAGTTAATTAACTGGGGTTGTTGTTTTCCAGTACAATATACTCTAAAATTGAAGTATTATTACAAAAAATTCAAACATAGTAATAAGAAAATATGTACTGATGATTGGTTAATTACATTAATAATAGGGGAACTCAACAAATTTACTGTCATGCTTTTTGGTCAGCTACTACACCAGCAGTGAAAGGTCTTTCTCTACATTCTATGCTTTCAGGGAGTCTAAAAATAACCTGTCTAATGAGGCAGTATCAAGTGTCTTCTGTATGCAAACATGAAGGTTTTACATTTAAATTTAGAAAGCATGGAGCTGTTTTCCAATGTGTACCAAAATAACAAGAAAGTAATCTTCCTGTGACAAATTAAGTGTAATAAGAGAGAAAAGACAGAAAACTTGGATTTAAAGAAGACATATCCATCTTATCTTTAATCAGGATTCTATTTTAATAAATGAGTTGTCATTTACTTCTTTAAACTGTGCAGAGTAAAATGTTTCAAGTAGAAGTTCTGGAATTAAACAACTTTATATCAAATTTTTCCTTGAAGACAGGATGAGCCTGTCCTACCTTCTTATCTCAGTCACCTCAAGCCCCTCTGGTTCTGTACCTACTCTTCTCTCTATGGAGGTCAGCTATAATTCTATTTCTATAACTGCTCTCCTTTGTACCCTCTCAACACGTTTCCAAGTCCTGTGAGACTCAATGCTAACATATTCCCTTACTTTCCTAGTGTCGTGGTGAAAAGTTGTCTCAACACTTTGAAAAGTCCCAACTTCCAAAAGTCTTCCCTCCTCCAACACTCACCAAGAAAAAAATCCAAGTGTAGACTTTTTTCCCTCTCACAGCCTTCTCAAACCCAGAAGAAGAGGTAGGAGGAGCACTGATTTAAAACACAGGTTCCAAGGTCCCAAGTCACCCTAAGTTTCTGATTCAGAAATTTTAGGATAGAAGTCAAGAAGCTTCATTTTCAGTAAACACGATGAAAGATTCAGATACAGATCTCTGCAGAGAAGTGTTTGGAAGTTGGACTTTAGTAACACTAATAGTAACTCTTCACTGTGTCTCTACTATGTGCCAAGGATATTATGCACATTATTTCATTTAATGTTCACCAAAAATTCTGAAAAGAATGCTTGAGGAAAATGAAACCCAAAGCAGTAAAATGAAACAAAACCATAACAAAATCAAAATTTGCATTTGATTACCCAACCTGTAAGTAGTGAGATAGGTTTGGTCTTTAAGTGGATTCTGCTTCTAACCATCCAGATCTCCTTACTCTAAAGTAGGGCGCAAGTGAATAATTCATCAAAATTTTTCTCTTAAAACTTCTCGAAAATATAGAAAACCTAGCTCTGCTTGAAATTTTACTCTTTGTAAGTTCTATCTTATAATGCTAAATATTTTGCATGGGTATAATCTTTTCAAATATAAGTTCTCCTTCCTTCTCATTCCCATCCCATTTCCTCTCCATTGCAGAAATCAGCTTAAGTTGCTTTTTTCCCTCCTTTTTTGGTAGGACAAAAGCACTTGGAAATACCTAGAAAAGGCTGCAGCATCTGATTCCAGAAAAATCAGGGTAGTACTCATCTGCCTCTTAGCCCTCATAATCCAGATGTGAGAAAATGCCTATCACTCACTCTATATTTCACAGGGAAAATAGAATGTTGTTTAGAAATACATCTTATTACCTACATATATAAGTAGGTAATATATTATCAAGCACTTAACATGCATATTAACTCTAAGCAGTTCCTCTTATTTAAGGCTCATGTTAAATCTTCAATGTAGATATTATTTATGCCCAAATTAGAGTTAGGAAAAATGAAAGTTTAAAGTAACTTTATTGAGCAGTACAACTACTAAGTGGAGGAGTGGAGGATACAAATCATACTGTGTGGTTTCAGAGTCTAGGTGAGGTGCTTATTCATTCCATCAAACTTCCAAACATCAAACTTTCAGAAAAACAGCAACTTTTAGACTGAAAAGAACTCCACTGGATTATTAAAGTTGCACCTGCAAGATGTAGGTTAGGGAGTTGAAGAGAGTGTTTTTATTTTGGATGCTTTCATTCTCTCCATGGGGCTGTGGGCCCATGGATTAAACCATTTCTCAGATATGAAGTGCCCACCTCTTTATATTCTTTTTATGCTGATGCTAGTTTACTCGCAATAGTTTGAGGACCGAGCAGAGATGAAATCTGTTGTGTTCTTTTTCACTCAGAGCACCGTTTTTTCCATCATGGTCGCTCAGTTATTCTCATACTAGAAGGCATATTTAAAAGGAAGGATTATTGCTTGGATCTGTCTGGTTATAAACACATACATCTTCTTAACAGATTTGTACCTATTTATATGCATGGTTTCAGGTTTGCAACATAATGATTTAATATTTATATGCCCCGTGACATGACCACAGTGATAAGTCTAGTAACCATGCCACTACAAAAAGTTCACTTAGGATTTACCTTCTTGACTTTATTGAACCATTTTGTCTACTCTTGCCCTCCCACCATTCTGACAACCACTTTTCTGTTCTCTATGTCTGTGACCTTTTTGTTGTTACTAATTTGTTTTGCTTTTTTAAAGATTCCAAATGTAAGTGAAATCATGTGGTATTTGCCTTTTTGCCTGAATTATTTTACTTATTCCAACCATGTTGTTACAAATGACAAGATCCATTCACCCATTATTGGATGCTTAGGTAGTTTCCATATCTTGGTTATTGTGAATAATGTTACAATGAACATAAGGGTGTATATATCTTTTCTAATTAGTGTTTTCATTTTCTTTGGCTAAATGGCCAGAAATGGAATTGTTGGATCATATGGTGGTTCTATTTTTATTTTTCGATCTTATTTCTTAAAGTGCCGAGAGTAAGGAATCTGGAGGCCAAGTTACTGGAAGTCAGAGTTTTGGGTTGTTATTCCCACTTTGAAGAAAATCTTTACAAAAAGATGCAATAATATATGTCATCACACTAAGATACATAACTGGATTTCCTACTCTTTTATTTGGTCCAGAACTTGATTTAGCATGAAGCCCAAAGTCATAAACAGAGTATCAGACTTAAGCAGTAATATAGATGAACTGATAAGTTTAAATCATACATTTTGACAGATTGCATGTTCCCAGTTGAATAAATGCAGCAAAGGTTAATACAAATGAGTTGAGAAACCTAAGAGAAAACAATGTATTTGATATTAGTGCTGACCCTAACCAAAGTTACTAGATTGACAAAACTTATTTTGGTTGCTCCATGATATTCTTCCCCTAATTAAATTTCCAAGCATCTACTTAAGGAATCTTATTGTCAGTGTTTAGCCAATTTTAGTTATTCCTAATCATGTCCAAAAGTCTTGTAATATAGCTGTTTTGTGATTTTTTTCCTTTAAATTGATTTTCCTTTTAAAATGCTATTTTATTTAAAAGGATAATTGCATTATAAATTAAAAACCAGTATCACTTGTTATACATAAGTTAGAAATAATCAGAAAAATCAATAACTAATTAGTACAATACGGAATACTCATCTGAATATCACCTAAGATCATGCAAACCATGGTTACCATGCTGACAAACATAATCAAAGGAAGTCTTGTTTATGTGTTGGTCTTCCTGGTCTAGAATACAATGTGGTCTAGAGAATATTGCTTTATATTCCTCCCTTTCCTTCCAATAAGCCAGTTTCATAGTTTTTCTTTGCAGCACTCAAGCCTCTTTGGTGACCTGTCTTAATGTGACAATTAGTATAAACTGAATAAACCAATTTCCAATTTAGGAGAAAGGACCATAAAAAGATTCTCTCCAGGTAGTACATATGGGATTTTACTCCTGCTTTCTTAAAATAATTGCATTTTCTAGGAACTAATGATTCTCCAAACCGTCAAATTACTGCTGCCAGATCCTACCTTGGCAAGTCTGACTCAGTAGGATTGAGGTGGAATCTAGATATCTTTATTTAAAACCAACCAACATCCCCAAGTAATTCGAATATGCAACATTTTGGAAAAGTTTGGTATTACCAAGGAGAGCTGTGTGTGGGGGGGGGGGGGGGGGTGGAGAGGGGGCAGCTGGCCAAAGCAGATTGGTGGGTAAAGTTTTTCAGGTAACAGTGTTTGTTGGTTTTTGCTAAATCACACTGTAGGCAATTGCCACAGGGAAGGTTAATTCTGTAGACGTTTGTGTCTAACAATGAATTTATTTGAGAGCCAGTGAGGTGTATAATTACTATTATTATATTAAAGTAATAGTGTCAGATACAAGAATGTGTGTGGGGAGGTGGGTGGGACAGGGGGTGAATAGAAAGCTTGAACCACATGCAAATATTCTAAGTAAGTATATATGATAAAGACGGCATTCAAATCAACTGAATGGTAGATTTCTTTTAAATCAGTTCAGGCAATTAATTAACCTTGAACCAACAAAGTTCAACAATAATATTTCTATATAAAACCATTTTACATAAAAATTTGAAACTTTTAGGGGCGGGGCATGGTGGCGCCTGACTGTAGGTGGCAGCCTAGGAAGCCATGGCCGGGCCAGGGATTGTGGTTCGAGTCCCGCTGGGGGCACATAGCAAGACCTAGTCCCCAAAAAATAGCTGGGCGTGGTGGTGCGCGCCTGTAATCCCAGCTACCTGGGAAGCTGAGGCTGGGGATTGCTTGAGTCTGTAGTACCCCGGGCAACGTGAGCCTGCAGCTCCACAGGCAAAAATAGTGAGACCTAGTCTCAAAAATAAAATAAAATAATAAAATAAAATAAAATAAAAAATGAAACTTTTGGAATTGGTGAAAGTGTACACTGGTTCATTTTTTTAAAGTAAAATTTGGCATTTTACCCAAAAATGTACTGGCCTTTTTACTTAACAATTCTGTATTTAGGACTTTATCACATAAGTGGACAAAGCTGTATATACAGGACTGCTTGTTAAAACCTTGTTCCATAATGCATAATTTAATAGTCTCTAAGAGGTCATTAATATTTTTATCCATTTTGTGGTATGAATTGAAAACTACCATAATAATAAAAATTACTTTTGGGGAAAACTGTGTTGGTAATAAAGCAAAACAAAAAACAATAAAATATTCAGAAATATGGTATTGGTTACATGTCTCATGACAAAGTTACACAGTAAAATTTGTTTCAGAAATAAAATGTGATTATATATCTGTCTATATATAGATTGGAAAGATATTTATGATGCTATTAATATGAAAATGTAGGTTACCAAATATAACATGGTCCCTTTAAAAAATATATATAAATTTATATATGAATATATAAATAATATATATAAAGAAAGAAGTCTGCATAATCACCAAAATATTAATATTGTTTATTTCTAGACAGGGGGATAAAAAGCAGTTTTTATTTCTTTTTGTATATTTTTTAATATTTTCTGAAAATTTACAAGCATGAATTAAATTAAAAAAAGAAAAAACAATGAAGAGATTTCTATTTGTGCTCATAGCTTTAACTTAGCGATTTCAATTTTAGGAACTTTTCTGAAAGAATCAGAGACATTCACAGGCATAAAAATGACACTTAGGGATTATTGCAAAATGAATAATCCCTGTGTTAGTTATGTTTTATTTACTTTATTTATTTTGATTTGTAATAGCAAAAATATCTTTCAATAATTAGAGTAATTTAAAAATGTTTAATCATCTGAATCATTACTCAGTGTACAGTTTAATAGTGTTAATTGTTTTCACATTGTTGTGAATTAGTAAATTTGTTAATAAATTAAAGTCTAGTTTATGATAGAGTATTATAGCATCACTAAATGATTTATTTAATTTAATGACATGGAAAACTTTTATGACATGTCGTTAAGTGAGAAAAATCAGCTTATAGCACAATATACGTAGTACAGTTGTAATTTCATTTTAACGACATTTTTAAGTATAGAAAAAATAAATCTGGAAGGACATATATTTAAGTGTTAATATATATTTCTCAGTCCTAGCAGTACAGGTAATTACTTTTCCATGTTTTTGAAAGAAATGTATTACCTTTGGACTCAGAAGAAAAAAAATGCTACAGAAGAGAGATTTTTATCTTGAGAGTAATCAATTTGTGCTCATCTTCCTGACATCGTAAATTCTTCATTAGACTGTAACTATCATGTGGGCAGAGATTAGATTTTTTAAAATTTCCCCTCATACTTCCTGCCACATAGTGTTCTATATTCAATATATGTTGACTAACTGCAATCATGCATGTGTATACACGTAAGCCCATGTACCTAGATGGGCATGCATATGGAAATATGGCAACCTCTTTCTCATAGGTAATAAGAAAAAAGGTGAAATTAGAGTTTTGAAAGTGCTGTGTATCTGTAAACTTCTGGTCATATTTTGGGAAAGGAAAGTACTTGCTAAAGTTAGGGGTACATAGTCACCACTAAAGATTTTGAGGTTATACTAGTCAAGTCTGTCCATTTCATCCCAAGCAGTAATTTTATCATAATATTTTTCCTTGGGTAATATAGTACAAATCTCTATGGTTCTACAAATTGATTTGTCTGGGCACTTTACTGGAAATATTTAAATAAAAGTCAGATACATGGGCAACTGGTAAATAGACTGTGTACCCATCCTGGACTCCCCATTACAAGTCAATTATAAATCAGTTTGAATGACAAAGGCCTTAACCTGTATTTTAGGATCCCAGCAGGTAGTCGAGAGGGAATGAGATTTAAAATCCTTCAACCACTAAATTATTTAAAAGGCCTTTAACAGACTATTCAGATCAGACAGCAAAGATCAAGGGTTTACAAATTTGACATCAAACATAAGAGGATAGGATAATGACCCAATGGAAGCCCTTCATGATACAATTAAAAAAAAAAACAGTTATGGCTGCAAGGAAGACATGGAAAATACAGGATATTTTAAAGGCAGATCACGACTTACCCTTAATTATAGCTGCAGCTGAGCTGAGTACATGGGTTGGAGCCTAATATGATTCAGACCTCCCTCAGAGATAGAGTAGTTAACTGAAATGGGCTGCTTCTGCTTCCTCAAAGTCTCTGATAGAGATTTATTGATTCTGAAGTCTTCTGTGGGATTTTATTACCTAGTGAAGTGAGAACTGAAGAGGTTGGACTTTAGAAGTCTGGGCAGATTTACCTATTGTGAATTCATAATGCCCGATTATGTTAACCCATTAGAGGCTCTATTTGTGGGATACCCTAATGTCTTACATATTTATTGAGTTGTCAAAGTATTTGTCACTATTAAAAGCCAAAGAACCATACAGCTGGCCTTGGCTTAATATTCCCTCTGCTCATCAGCAAGCTCTGGTATACCAAAATCCTGGCAGCAGGATCCCTACTCTCAGCAAAGATTTAATAACAGAGGGCACTAGTGAAGTCTCAAGTGGCCTAGCTTATTCCTTTTCCAAATTAACCAGGAAGTGTTACTTGTAAATAATTGAAACCCTAGCCCATTTTGAGGCCCCTTCAAGTACATCAGTGATACTGGGAGAGACACCCACTAAAAACCCAATACTTGGCATTTTATGGAGAGATGCAGAGGTGCATTTTATGGAGAGATGCCCTTGTGATGAAGGAAACATGAAAATAGACATAGTAGTCCATGAGAATTACAGGATTTCTAAACAATCCTTTTTTCCCCCTATTTTTAGAATTCATTTTAATTTAAAATTTTTTACTTTTTATTGTTTGTGCTTATATATCTAAATAGATATAGTATCACTATCTACCCCATTGCTCTCCCCTCACCTTACCTCCAAGTATCAAGATGGCCAAGTGGTCTAAGGCACCAGACTCTAAACAATACTTTTTTTTTTTTTTTTTTTTGAGAATAAGTCACGCTATTTTTGCCTGCGGAACTGCAGGCTCTCGTTGTCCGGAGTACCACGTACTCAAGCAATCCCCAGCCTCAGCTTCCCAGGTAGCTGGGATTACAGGCACGTGCCACCATGCCCAGCTATTTTTTTGGAACTAGGTCTTGCTATGGGCCCCAGGCAGGACTCGAATCACGATCCCTAGCCCTGGCTGCTTCATAGGCTGAAGCTTACAGGCATGAGCCACTGTGCCCGGCTAAACAATACTTTTAATGAAAAATAACTTTCCTTGTCCAAAAGCTTAGGCTACACTCACACCCTTGTCCTATGGACTTTCAATACCACTGACAGATTCTGTACTGGTTTAGAATGCACTCATGGCCTCTAGTCTGGTGACCACAGCCTCAGTTACACCCTTGTTTACTAGATGCTAAATATTTATTAGATAAACAAATAAGTAAATCTTGGAACATGGTAATCAGTTCTGAGTTTTTCATTAGCACCTCAGCTTCTGGATTAAGCCACTAACTTCTACTCTTTTCGTTCTTTATTTGATTTTGGAGAGTCAGAATTTTGGTTCCTGTAGTTCTTGACATGTGCACACTGGCTACTTTTATTGCTGCCTGCTTATATTTTTGTACTTTATTTTGACATTATCATTGGTCTGGGCAATGCTCATTCCCTGTTTATTTACTCCTTTTCATTGCCATATTGGGCTTCCAATTATCCCTTTGGGATAATGACTGAGGTAAGAGCCACTTTAATTAACTGGTTCCAGTTAGTTCTTCAGAATGATGGTACAAATCTCCATGCCTACCTGCATGAAAGTTCCTATAATACTAGTTTCGATCAGCACTTGGGATGATGTTTCTTTCTATTTTTTGTCAGTTTAATAGGTACAAAGCAATACTTCATTTTTAATCTACATTTCTCTGGTTCTGAATCAGATTTGCCTTTTATCCTATTTTTGAGATGAGAATTTATTCATAAAGTTCTTTCACCAATCCATTCTTTACTTACAGGTTACAAATATATATACTTTTTTCATTTTCTTCTATTAGATATCAAGTGACTGTTCACTTTTAATTCCTTATTCCATTTGTTGTGCACCGTTAAATGTAATGTCATTTAAGGATTCAGTTTTATCTTTTTAATTATGTGGTACAAAATGATTTTATAGGAAGTTAACAACCTGTTGTATATACCCATGAGGGGCAGGTCGTGAGCCCAAGGGACACTATATGGCTCCAACCACTCCTACCATGGTTTATTGGTGGGTACTATCAAGTCAATGTGCAGTTAGAGATGCTAGTGGCAGTGAGTGGGCTAATGGCAATGGGATGGCTTAATCCATGATAAACGTGCCTTTATGATGGAAACCAAATGGGCAGTGAGAATGACCTTGCTGTAGGATCAATAACTCATTCATCATCAGGAATGACCTGGCTGATTGAGTTGTTTTAATGGACATTTAGTTGTTGGAACTCCTCTCCTGAGCTTTATGCACTGTTAAGCAAGACTCACTTTTCAGCCAGCTATTGATAACATTCTTAACCCAAAAGAAGCCTAATGATTAGCAGTATGTTTTTATGTTCGAGTTACAAGTTACTTTCATGGGATAGTATTCAACATTAATTCTTAGGGGAAAAATGGAAGATTCCTGGATCAGTCTGGAAACCCCAACTTATTTGATGCCTAGGGCAATGCTTTGGTTATCTTCCCTAAGCTTCCTTCAATTTCAATCACCTTTAAGGGAATTCAAGAACTATTTTATTTGCTTAACATCATGTTGGTTTCCAAGGTCAAAATATATGAAGATACATACTTCCATTATTTACAATGACTACACACACACACACACACACACACACACACACACACACACACACACACATATATATATAGAGAGAGAGAATAACATTCAGCCTCACAAAAGGAAATTCTGACACATGTTGTAACCAACATGGATAAACTAGGAGGATATTATAAGTAAAATAGTCCAGCCACAAAAAAGCAAATGGCTATTATTCCACTTATATGAGATATCTGCAATAGTCTAATTTTAAGAACCAAAAAGTACAGTGGCTGTTGGTGTTACTCACCTTCCCAAAAATGTGGGTCCAGAGATGCTCTAGGAGAACAAATGCTCCGGAGTGCTGAATGACTCAGGCAAAGCTTTACTAGAAGCTCATGCACTAGAGGACCAGTGCTGGCAAAGGAAGACTTTAGTTTGGTTCCCTGAGGAGAGTTAGCAAGAAATTTAGGAGTTGAGTTGGGGAGAGCAGCATCATATTTTGTTCTGGGCTGGGTGCCTCCCAAGCATACACAGACTATTTACATTCCAACTGCATATAGGGGACTTTGCCCCTCTAGGTAGCTGTGAGGCAATTATTAGGCAAGATTTACATTTTTCTTGTCTTTTTTGTTTAGCTTGGCACCTTTGATCAATCTGGTGGTCCAAATTGAAAAGGATGAAAGGTAGACCTGCTGGTCCTCTATTTAGTCCCTTTGCTTAACCGAAATGCTGGGCCAACAGAGCCTGAGATCCAATTTAGTTGTTTAAACAGGATGCTTGGGCAGTTTACAGCTTACTGGCCTGCACTTTCTTTTTCCTAGACTACTTCATCCCTCCTGAGGGATTTACCCGCTTCATCTTATAGGAATTTGGGGCAGAAGGTCTTTCATTATAAAGCTCCTCCTGCTGGTTAGGGTCATTGTCCCTAAGTCCTGGAAGAGTGAATATCCCTTGCTGCTATTCTAGCAAGCAGTGGGCATGGCTGGCACTTTGGGTAGGGGTGGTCTAGAAAGCTTGCATCAACATCAACTCAATGTGGTATTGTTGGTAACTGGAAGATAAAAACTCTGTCAACAGGTTAAACAGATAGTGCTTGAATCCTTTGATGTGGGATGACAAAGCCCACACTCCATTAGTCAAAGGCTTGAGACCAATCTGAACATTGGCAGGCCATGATTAACACCATCTTGGTGATAGCTTTGCTGTGACAAAATTCTCCTTGTTTTGTTTTAGAAAAAGATAGTTCTAGTTTCCAATTAATCTATGTCAAAGGATGGGTGAAAATTAAGAAATATTAGCTTGAAGTACAGCCGATTATTAAAAATTTAAGATCTAATTCAATGCACAGCAAAAAACAAACATGAAAAATAATTAAGAGGACTAGAAATTTATCCCCCCTAAAAATACATGGTGCTGAAACATAATTTCTCTCCACCATTCATCCAGCTCTACTAAATAATTGTAGTAAAATTCATTTGCAAGTTAAGTATAGTTTCAGTAAACTTGGTCAGTTCTTTCCCAGGAGCACAAGAGAAAAATATAACTGCATATATTTAAATTTGGTCTGACTGAGTTCCTAGTAATCAGCCTCTCAAAGCAGGGCATCATGCCAAGGTCTCACTATGAAATGTTGCCTGCTACCTGTACTTCTCGTGGTAAGTACCTCTCCTTGAGGTCCCAAAATACCTTGGAGTCTCCAGGTCTGCCTACCTTCTTCCTGATAAACCCCAAACTCTGAAGGCAAGGTGTCAGGTTACCTTTTTCTTGATGGCTTTCAGATTTGTGGATTCTTGAATACGGTTTGATATCAAATGCAACATCTCAATCACATTATTGGTCTTCCAATATTTTATTATAGAGGAAACATGACATTATTGTTGGATTTATACAAATAAACACATTGCCACGAGAAATAAAAATACCTATTAAATGTTCTCACATTTTGGGGTGGGAAAGAAAAACAAGTGTTCCAGTTTCTCTCACAAAAAGATGTACTCTATCATTGATGCAGATTATAGCACCACCCAAAGAGAAGATTTCTGGAAGTGAAAAAGCAAAACATCAAAACCAATGTTTCAAAAAGTCATCATAAACTGTATCAGTCCTCCTCGATTTATTCAGTCCCATGTAGTAAATCTCAATCTCCTGTTACTAATTTTCGTGAGTCCAGATTTTCCATAAGTGCTGTAGTTTTCCTCAGCACCATGATAAGCGTACATTTCCTGAATTAATTAGTTCCTTTTCTGTGAATTTTTCTGAATATTCAGGATAGTAAGTAACCTCTGTAAAATGATTTTAAATAATCATAATTAAAATCTGATCATAAAGCAACGCACAAGAAAATTTGCTCAATTTTATGATATACAGTATTTTAGAACAACTAGAATTGACTGGTAATGATATTATACTAAAACATGTTAGACTTAAAGTTTCATATATTTTAGGACATTTAAACACATATGCTGAAAAAGTCGTTATTTCCCCCCATGCAACAATATTTCCTTTTTTGTTTTTGAGACTAGATCTTGCTATTTTTCCTCGTGGAGTCACAGGCTCTAGTTGCCCGGGGTACCACAGACTCACGCAATCCTCAGCCTCAGCTTCCCAGGTGGCTGGGATTACAGGTGCATGCCACCATGTCCAGCTGTTTATTTTGGAACTAGGTCTCGCTATGGGCCCCAGGCGGGACTCAAACCACGATCCCTAGCTCCGGCTGCTTCATAGGCTGAAGCTTACAGGCACGAGCCACCATGCCCGGCCTAATATACCTAAATTGGCCCAAGTAATTTTGATCTCGTTCTGCAAGAAAAACAAAAATCCATGAAGAAAAGTCAAAACAAGCCAACAACCAAATTCTGTTGGCAGTTTAAAATTTTTCTTGTCTATTTGTTTGTTTTCTCTGTATCCCTCATATAGGTGAGATCATCTCGTATTTCTCTTTTTCTTTCTGCCTGCCTTCCTTCCTTCCTTCCTTCCTTCCTTCCTTCCTTCCTTCCTTCCTTCCTTCCTTCCTTCCTTC